>JAODAL010006726.1:0-130912 GCA_025379985.1 Phyllomedusa bahiana
CTTTAAAATTGTTTTGTGTTTTTTCGTAAAAAAATACTTTTGGTTGAACTGGTGTTGGAATTGTTTTGCTCATTCGTGACTTCACTGTATTCTGGGTAACCTACCTCGGTACTCTGCTTACATTGCAATAAGCCCAAAATCACTAGTTTAACAAAATTTGTGACCTAAATTTTTTCTAAATCAAAAACTACATACTAATCTCATGCTTTCTCAAATTGCTATCCCATAATACATCTCTCAGAAAACATAGACTCTATCTAATTCTTCAACAAGAAACACCACAAACATGCTTCTCTTCAAGTTCAGTAGACCCAAGTCAAACAAAAAGGTCTTAGCTTCCAATGGTAATTTCATGCTGGGTTATTCTGATAAATCTAAATTTCTTGCAGTGGATTAAAACAAAATAAAACTTCTTTTTGAACATGGAAAGTTGCCATTCGGGAAATTAAACACTTCACCTGTGTCTGTCTGAATTTTCCGCTTCCAATCTACCTGCTGGTAAGGATTGGCAGCTGAACCTGCTTGGCACATACTGATAACATGATGTCTACTTCTAAATATTGACAGTGCATAGTGGGTGGCAGATTAGTATTTAAGGGGTAGGTTTTAATATTATGCCTCTTTAAGTTTATTTCTGCCTAAAGAAACCAAAATGGTAAGATGTCTACAAAGTCTGTTTTTTCACAGTTATCTGGATTGTGATAAAAAATCAGTAGTCACCAAAAACTTTCAAGGTGTATATTTGAAAGGGTAAGCATATGTTTTACATAATCCTTTACTGCTTTCCTGACGAGCGTTATCTCACATAAAACACGTTTCTTTGAAATCCAATTTTTTATGCCATTTAGAGAACATTAGGAATAAATTAAGATATAAAAGACAAAGCATTTGTGTTTCAGCTTACAGCAAAGTTAGTCTTTAAAGTCAAAATCTGTTTTTGAATCTCTCTTTGGGATTCACAGCTGGGCAGTTCAATAACTCCAGAAGGGAAAGCACAGAAAGATCTTATCAGACACTTGCTTCTAGTGCTTTCATCTCTTTGGCACTTAGTTCACTGAGACTGTACATATAGAAGACAGATTGGTGTTTAAGTTCCCTGTGGACTCCATGATATTGCTCTTTCTGCTCTTTCCTATGACTTCAATGAAGAAATCCTGACAGTTTCTTTCTTGCAATGATTCAGTGACAAATGCTGTTTGAAGAGTGAGCCAGGAAGACCTTTTAGAATTTGGCATCTGAAATAATAATAGATTGCACACAGCCATATGTCATATGGAAATAAATGCATGTATGATATATTCGTAAATAAACTGTTATTGTGTAAGACACCCATAATATTGATCATTGGCTAACGAAAATAAAGAAATAAAAATGAATTTATTGAATTTATATATTTTTTTCGTTACCCCCATATTATTGTTCATTTTATATACACATCGGTACAACTTCGGGAGTTTTATCATTTGATTTTGGCCATGTACAGTTTTATTATAGATTTCATTAGAAAACCCATAAGAGTGTCGCTCGCTCTCCCATTGGTCCAAATAACCGCGCCTCTTTTAACTTAGCCAATAACAAACAGAGCTCGCTCTGCATTTCTTTTCCCCATAGAACTCTATGAGAAGGTAGCTCAGCCGCTGATTGGCTAAGCTGGACGAGCCCCTCTTCCCCCCAACCAATCACAGTACTAGAATATTTCACATAGACAGTAATAACTTTTAGGGTGCCCTTCTATCGCGCCCTTCTTGCTCCACTCAAAATAGACGCACTACATATGATTGGTGGATTCATATCTGCCGCCTGGGCTCAACCAATCAGCTCTTTTATGCCTTTTTTACTGTATTTTGAACTGTCCCGCCTTTGAATTTGATTGGTCAATAAGTCTCCATAGCTTATAATGGCTCACTGTCGCTACAAATCTGAGAGTCTGTTTTTTTCCGACCAATGAGAAGAGCTTAAAGAATTTGAATTACTGTATTTCCCGGCAATTCTCTATATCCCAATTTCTGATGTAGCGCCGGTCTCGTCGATAAACGCATTGTTAGGGATTTGATTGATTTATGTTTATAGAAGGTTTCAGCTCTTTTTCAGATAATATTCTACACCTAATAAAAATGATTTTTTTAATCATACTCCATGCCGCACAGCTCTGAGAGCCGAGATTTCATTGCCCCGATTTGGCCATAGACTACATTGGGACAAGTAGCTCGCGCTCTGATTGGCCGGGATAGCCAACCCTCCGCTAGCTCAACCAATCAGCTCTTTTCTGCATTTTTACTGTATTTTTAACTGTCCCGCCTTTGAATTTGATTGGTCAATAATTCTCCATAGCTTATAATGGCTCACTGTCACTCCTGTTCTGATTGGCTGGTTTTTGCCGACCAATAAGAAGAGCTTAAAGAATTTGAATTACTGTATTTCCCGGCAATTCTCTATATCGCAATTCCTGATGTAGCGCCGGTCTCGGCGACAAACGCATTGTTAGGGATTTGATTGATTTATGTTTATAGAAGGTTTCAGCTCTTTTTCAGATAATATTTTACACTTAATAAAAATTATTTTTTTAATCATACTCCATGCCGCACGGCGCTGAGAGCCGAGATTTCATTGCCCCGATCTGGCCATAGACTACAATGGGACAAGTATCTCGCACTCTGATTGGCGGGGATAGCCAAGCCCCCGCTAGCTCAACCAATGATCTCTTTTATGCATTTTTACTGTATTTTGAACTGTCCCGCCTTTGAATTTGATTGGTCCATACTTCTCCATAGGTTATAATTAGAGATGGGCGAATTGATTCTAACGAAGTGGAATTCGTTTCGAATTTCAGGAAAACTTCGATTCTGAACGAAGTCGAGGTTTGGGGTGCTTCGTGGGAACGAAGCGTGCTTTTGATTGATAAAATGGCTACGAGCACATGGCGTTACATGGGGCAAAGAACTCTGGGAGGAAGAAAGGCGTAGCCTACATGACGTGCAGAGATGAAGCCAATCAGAGACCGGCGGGATTCTGTGACGTCACCGCACTATATAAGTCCGGACGGGATGCTGGGAGCTCATACCGCTCTCATTGTACTGAGTAGGGAAGGTGCTGCCGTGGCTGCTAATGATATCGCATACTCAACAACTCAATTTTATACAGCGATTTTTGGGGGGTGTCACAGCTTGTCTCAGAGATTGCTTCTCTTACGTTCTAATTCTGATTTTGTGGGGTATTGGAACTGAAGTCCAGTGTGCGTCCAATGCAGCTATATATACATTTTAATGCTATCTGCTCAGTTCTTCAGCACATTGAATATCCAAGGATATCTAAGCCTGTTCCTATTGTATTCATTTAAAAAAACAGCGTTTTTACAATCCAAATACCACTTAATTTTTGGTTGCTCATTTCTTTTGCGCAATTTAGAGGGGGTTAATTAAGCGTTGCTCTGCTGTTGTGGTCACTTAAAGAAATGTTCTTTTCCATTGCCAATGAAGAAATTTTGCCTGTAGCATAATTCATGACCGAAAGTTAATTACAAGTTTTTCTGTTGTTGTGTACCGTAAAATACACGCCATTTTAACACGCTACAAAGCTGGTAATTTTTGGTTGCTCATTTCTTTTGCGCAATTTAGATCCAGGGGTTAATTAAGTGTTGTTCTGCTGTTGTGGTCACTAAAAGAAACGTTCTTTTTCACCGCCAAAGAAGACATTTTGCCTGTAGCATAATTCATAACCGAAGGTTAATTACAAGTTTTTCTGTTGTTGTGTACCGTAAAATACACGCCATTTTAACATGCTACAAAGCTGGTAATTTTTGGTTGCTCATTTCTTTTGCGCAATTTAGATCCAGGGGTTAATTAAGCGTTGTTCTGCTGTTGTGGTCACTAAAAGAAACGTTCTTTTTCACCGCCAAAGAAGACATTTTGCTTGTAGCATAATTCATGACCGAAGGTTAATTACAAGTTTTTCTGTTGTTGTGTACCGTAAAATACACGCCATTTTAACACACTACAAAGCTGGTAATTGTTGGCAGCATATTTCTTTTGCACAATTTACCTCCAGGGGTTAATTAAGCGTTGTTCTGCTGTTGTGGTCACTAAAAGAAACTTTTCTTTTTCACCGCCAAAGAAGACATTTTGCCTGTAGCATAATTCTTTAACCGAAGGTTAATTACAAGTTTTTCTGTTGTTCTGTACCGTAAAATACACGCCATTTTAACACGCTACAAAGCTGGTAATTGTTGGCAGCATATTTCTTTTGCGCAATTTACATCCAGGGGTTAATTAAGCGTTGTTCTGCTGTTGTGGTCACTAAAAGAAACGTTCTTTTTCACCGCCAAAGAAGACATTTTGCCTGTAGCATAATTCATATCCGAAGGTTAATTAAGCCTGTTTGTGCTTTTATATTCAATAAAATACACAGTGTTTTTAAAACGGAATACAAGTCAAATTTTTCTTGCCCATTTGTGGAGCGCAAATTTATATCCAAAGGGGTTACCCAAGCTTGTTTATTGGGTTAATTTGTAGTCAAATACAGGGTGTGTATTTATCATATACAGATATCTTCATCAAACAGTGTCTGTACATTTTAGAACAAACAGTATGTCAGAGAGAGAGGTGGCAGGCTCTTCACCTGCGAGTGGCAGTGGCACAAACATTCCTGGAGCAGGCCGAGGTCGCAGCACAGCAAGGGGACGTCGCAGCAGGGGTCACTCGGTGAGGCCACAACTGCCTGTGTCATCTAGCGGCCGTGTGCTGACTAGCAACCCAATGGTTCTTGATTGGTTGACTAGGTCATCCACTTCCTCCCAGATGACATCTGACAACCCAGCCAAGAGTCGGTGGGAAATCAGACACAACCCTGTCCTCAACCCGCCTCCTGTCCCATTACCAATTCCCTCAGCCAGAGATCTACAATGTAGTCTGGGCTCAGCGCCACTATACAGCGAGGATGAAGAATTTGAGGAGGGCAGTCAGCAGTTACTTGGCAGCAAAGAAATGGGGCCAATATCCCCTGCTTCTTGCAGTAGGCGGCAAAGTATAGATGTGGAGAGTGGCATGGGAGGTCATGTTGTGAGGGGTCAGCCTCTGCATACCAAGACCGGTGATGAGGACAGCAGTGACGATGAAACATAAATCGATGATGATGTAGCCGACCGCACTTGGGAGCTGGGTGAAGCAAGGGCTTCATCATCGTCAGGAGAATAGAGCGTCAGCTTGCGCGTCAGGCAGCGGCGCAGCCAGCAAGTGGGTTGTGTGGCCGTGAGTCAGCAGGGTAGCAGCAGTGTGAGGTCGGGAGCCAAGCGGCGACGGGGTAGAAAACCCGCTTCGCAGGTCCAAGAAAGTAGCGCCACAGGGGCTCAGCGAGGCAGCGGCGGCAGTAGTCACTCAGTGCGGAGCGTTGGTGGTAAAATCAGATACTCGGCGGTGTGGAAGTTCTATGCTAAGACACCGGACGAGCCGAATATTGGTATAGGTAGAATATGTAGGCAGAAAGTGAAGCGTGGCGAGGGAGCTAACGTTGGCACCACGGCCCTGCGTCAACACATGCAGCGTTACCATCCGGTGGCCTGGGAGAAACGTGGCTCAGATGTGGTGGTCCATCCTGCCGCCGCAGCAACAGCAGCAGCAGCGCCCAGTGGCACGCATGCCTTTGCAGCCAGCCAAGGCTCCACCACCTCTCCAGAAAGGAGCTGTTTGTCTTTGCCATCATCTCCCGGTCCAGATGCTCCTGCTCCTCGCTACTCATGGCACCAGCAGTCGTTCAGCGAGGCGATTGCAAAGAGACAACAGTATGCGTCCAACCATCCTAAGGTGCAGAAGCTGACCGTGCTCCTGTCCAAGTTGTTGGTACTGCAGTCCCTCCCTTTCCAAATGGTGGACTCTGCACCGTTCAGAGAACTAATGGCTTGTGCCGAGCCGAGATGGAGAGTTCCAAGCCGTAATTTCTTTTCCAAAAAGGCAGTACCAGCACTTCATAAATATGTAGAACAGAAGGTGGGCCAGTCCTTGAGCTTATCGGATTGTTCCAAGGTGCACGGCAGAGCGGACGTCTGGAGCTTTAACTACGGTCAGGGCCAGTACTTGTCCTTTACGGCCCACTGGGTGAATGTGCTTCCGGCCCAGGCACACCAACAACTTGGACAGGAGACGCCGCTTTCTCCTCCACGTTGTCAAACTGCGGCTCCTGCGCCAATGTCCGCCTCCTCCTCCTCCCCCACCACCACCATCTCAGCCTCCACAAGTACTGCTCCATCATACCACATGTGTAGGGCACACAGGGGAGGAACTGCTCCGCATCATGCAGCAAGAAATCGTTGTGTAGCTTTCTCCGCGCCAACTGCAAATGGGAACCATGGTGACGGACAATGGGAGGAACATGGTGTCCACGCTGCACTGAGGAGGGATGGTCCATGCGCCCTACATGGTGCACGTGTTCAATCTGGTTGTGAATAGGTTCCTGAAGTCTTCCACCGATCTTCAGAAGATTCTGAAAATGGCCAGGAAACTTGCACTTCATCTGTTCCTACAAAGCCAGGAACACCTTCCTCGAGTTGCAGCGGCAGAACGGCCTCCCCCAACACACGCTGTTATGCGATGTTTCCACCCGTTGGATTTCCAGCCTGTACATGTTGGACCGACTGTATGAACAGAGAAAGGCCATTAACGATTTTTTGATGATCCAGGCGGACAGGAGTACTCCCCTGTGTAACTTTGATGTCAGCCAGTGGCAGCTAATGCGTGACACTTGCCGTTTGCTGAGGCCATTCGAGGAGGCGACGTTATTTGTCAGTCGCCAGGACTACGGGATGAATAACGTCATTCCACTGCTTCATGTCCTGGAACAGATGCTGAAAAATCTGTCTGGGCAGGGGACTGGAGACGCGGTGACTACATCTCGCGGCCACATGTGTCCGGTGGGGACTGAACTGGAGGAGGAGGAGGACATTGGAGCAGATGCATTGTCTGGTGAAATTAGTGTATTTTCTACCCAGGTGACAAGAGAGGAGGAGCAGGAGCAGCTGGAGGAGGTAGATGGAGATGAGAAAGATGAGGCAGATGACCCACAAGCACCGTGGCAGTGTACAGTGGAGATAGAGGCAGGAAGCCCCTCGGAGTCACTTGTGCAGATGGCCCGCAGCATGCTGATTTGCCTGGCTAGTGACAGCCGAATAGTCACCATCTGGCAGAGGGATGACTTCTGGCTCTCCACCCTATTGGACCCTCGCTATCGGTCCAAAATGGGAGCCTTTTTCCCAGCTGCTGAGAGGGAGGACAAACTCAAATACTATAGGGAAATCCTCCTTAGTCAGTTGGCCGCTGCCTATGTGCGGCATCGTCCCTCCTCTGACAGGTCTGACCGGGGGGTTCTTCAGCGCTCACGTACTGCTGCCGTGGCTGCTGGGGGAAGGTGGTGGGGTAGGAGCAGTACCAGCTCCATCAGCAGCAACCTAAGTCTGGAGTCACTGATGAGCAGCTTTCTTCACTCACCTAGTGAGGAGAGCAGTCGCCAGCAGCAGCAGCAGGATCTGGAGCAGACCCTGAACCAACAGTTGGTGGCCTACTTGGACAGCACTCTGCCACCCCAGTTAGAATATCCGCTGGACTACTGGGCAGCCAAACTGGATGTGTGGCCGCAACTTGCCGAGTTTGCAGTGGAGAAGCTGTCCTGCCCGGCCAGTAGTGTGGCATCAGAGCGGGTGTTCAGTGTTACCCCAAGGAGAACCCGCTTGTCCACGGGAAAGGTGGAATGAATGACCTTTGTAAAGATGAATCAGGCGTGGATCGGCAAGGATTTCCACACACCAATGCCTTAGGCATCAGACTACATCAGCCATGACAATGAAGCAACCAAGGGCAATACCCCAATAGCTCATTCGGCTAGGCCTCTGACGTATCTGGCCTCCTATCATATCTAGATCACTCTCCAAATACTATAATACATATCAAAGAAGCACCAAAACGAGAGTAAATGATCAAAAATGTACAAAATCTTTATTTAAACATTAATTAAAATAGTTAAAAATATGAGGTATACACAAAATCACCAAGTGGTAATATAGGTGATAACAACATCCAGTCAGCACTATTGTAAAAAGTTGTAATTTTAGGCTTGTATCAAAATATATATATGTATCTGCCAGTTATAACCAATTGCTCCTAATCTGTGTCACTGCCTGGTTAACCTAAATAACAAGCCGACACATAGAGCCCCATAATAGACATGGTACATAACACGCATAATTAGAGCACAACTGATACTTAACCGATACACGTGGTGACTAGAGGGTATCACCTATGGCCCCAACGCGCGTTTCGCGTTTAGATCGCTTCCTCAGGGGGTGATAACGTTACCTCAATCTGACCAGCTTTAAGTAGTACCTGGAATTCACAACACCTGGGGCATTCTCGGCGGAGGCGTTGTGTTCGAAAGGAAGGCGTCATGTGCCCCACTTCCGGCAATCTCGCGCTATTACGCCTGCGCGAGAGAATGAATCTCCCGGACATGCGCGCCAGCACTACTAGATGCCGAAGCGGGCACTGGCGACACTTCCCCACACCAGGCATGCGCACAACCTCAGGAGAATTCACAGCCGCGGATCTAGAGGTAATATCGTATCTAGCAGCCATCACTGCATATAACTACCAATACATGATCTCAACATTTGCTGTGAACAAATCATATTTTCACTATAGGCTACATAACATGATCTCAACATTTGCTGTGAACAAATCACCTTTCAATTCACCTGTGGTGAATATAGAATTGCTGTTTTAAGATTTACGTAGATGCTGCGTCAATGAACAGTGCTGGGTGTGCAAAAGTCAAAAAACACGTAACTGTTATGTTTTGATATAATAAACTGTATTTTTTGCACCTTTCAATTCACCTGTGGTGAATATAGAATTGCTGTTTTAAGATTTACGTAGATGCTGCGTCAATGAACAGTGCTGGGTGCGCAAAAATCAAAAAACACGTAACTGTTATGTTTTGATATAATAAACGGTATTTTTTGCACCTTTCAATTCACCTGTGGTGAATATAGAATTGCTGTTTTAAGATTTACGTAGATGCTGCGTCAATGAACAGTGCTGGGTGTGCAAAAGTCAAAAAACACGTAACTGTTATGTTTTGATATAATAAACAGTATTTTTTGCACCTTTCAATTCACCTGTGGTGAATATAGAATTGCTGTTTTAAGATTTACGTAGATGCTGCGTCAATGAACAGTGCTGGGTGTGCAAAAGTCAAAAAAACACGTAACTGTTATGTTTTGTGATAATAAACGGTATTTTGGCACTTTTCAATTCACCTGCGGGTGAATATAGAATTGCTGTTTTAAGATTTACGTAGATGCTGCGTCAATGAACAGTGCTGGGTGTGCAAAAGTCAAAAAAACACGTAACTGTTATGTTTTGATATAATAAACGGTATTTTTTGCACCTTTCAATTCACCTGTGGTGAATATAGAATTGCTGTTTTAAGATTTACGTAGATGCAGCGTCAATGAACAGTGCTGGGTGCGCAAAAGTCAAAAAACACGTAACTGTTATGTTTTTATATAATAAACGGTATTTTTTGCACCTTTCAATTCACCTGTGGTGAATATAGAATTGCTGTTTTAAGATTTACGTAGATGCTGCGTCAATGAACAGTGCTGGGTGCGCAAAAGTCAAAAAACACGTAACTGTTATGTTTTGATATAATAAAAGGTATTTTTTGCACATTTCAATTCTACTGTGGTGAATATAGAATTGCTGTTTTAAGATTTACGTAGATGCTGCGTCAATGAACAGTGCTGGGTGCGCAAAAGTCAAAAAACATGTAACTGTTATGTTTTGATATAATAAACGGTATTTTTTGCACCTTTCAATTCACCTGTGGTGAATATAGAATTGCTGTTTTAAGATTTACGTAGATGCTGCGTCAATGAACAGTGCTGGGTGCGCAAAAGTCAAAAAACACGTAACTGTTATGTTTTGCTATAATAAACTGTATTTTTTGCACCTTTCAATTCACCTGTGATGAATATAGAATTGCTGTTTTAAGATTTACGTAGATGCTGCGTCAATGAACAGTGCTGGGTGCGCAAAAGTCAAAAAACACGTAACTGTTATGTTTTGATACAAATAAAACTGTATTTTTTTGCACCTTTCCATTCACCCGTGGTGAATATAGAATTGCTGTTTTAAGATTTACGTAGATGCTGCGTCAATGAACAGTGCTGGGTGCGCAAAAGTCAAAAAACACGTAACTGTTATGTTTTGATATAATAAACGGTATTTTTTGCACCTTTCAATTCACCTGTGGTGAATATAGAATTGCTGTTTTAAGATTTACGTAGATGCTGCGTCAATGTACAGTGCTGGGTGCGCAAAAGTCAAAAAAAACACGTAACTGTTATGTTTTGATATAATAAACGGTATTTTTTGCACCTTTCAATTCACCTGTGGTGAATATAGAATTGCTGTTTTAAGATTTACGTAGATGCTGCATCAATGAACAGTGCTGGGTGCGCAAAAGTCAAAAAAACACGTAACTGTTATGTTTTGATATAATAAACGGTATTTTTTTGCACCTTTCAATTCACCTGTGGTGAATATAGAATTGCTGTTTTAAGATTTACGTAGATGCTGCGTCAATGAACAGTGCTGGGTGCGCAAAAGTCAAAAAAACACGTAACTGTTATGTTTTGATATAATAAACTTTATTTTTTTCAACTTTAAATTCACCTGTGGTGAATATAGAATTGCTGTTTTAAGATTTACGTAGATGCTGCGTCAATGAACAGTGCTGGGTGCGCAAAGTCAAAAAAAAACGTAACTGTTATGTTTTGATATAATAAACGGTATTTTTTGCACCTTTCAATTCACCTGTGGTGAATATAGAATTGCTGTTTTAAGATTTACGTAGATGCTGCGTCAATGAACAGTGCTGGGTGCGCAAAAGTCAAAAACACGTAACTGTTATGTTTTGATATAATAAACGGTATGTTTTGCACCTTTCAATTCACCTGTGGTGAATATAGAATTGCTGTTTTAAGATTTACGTAGATGCTGCGTCAATGAACAGTGCTGGGTGCACAAAAGTCAAAAAACACGTAACTGTTATGTTTTGATATAATAAACTGTATTTTTTGCACCTTTCAATTCACCTGTGGTGAATATAGAATTGCTGTTTTAAGATTTACGCAGATGCTGCGTCAATGAACAGTGCTGGGTGCGCAAAAGTCAAAAAACACGTAACTGTGATGTTTTCGTACGATACACGGTATTTTTGACAACAAACAACCTGTGCTGACTACAAGATTGCTGGATTGTAATTTAAGTGCAAGGTGGATATATCAACAGTCACAGGTGTAATGGGTAAAATTGAACACCTATCTGAAATGTATACTGATAATAAAAGTGGAGTTTTGCAGCTAACAAAGAGACCTGCAGTTATAGAAATGATGTTTATCAAATAAGTTCAGGCTGCCCAATATCCAGGAAATATTTCAATAGCAAACTGTTAATAATAAAGATATTCCACTACAATGTCTACACTAAGTCTTGGTGAACTTTATCCAGTGTTCTTTATAGATAGAGCTTGTCTGTGTTCGCCCGCGGCCCCCCCCCCCCCCGCTCCCCCCGCCGTGAATTTACAGCGGTAGATGCTGCTTGAAAATTCTCTATCTCACGAGATAAAATCTTCAAATCTCTAATCTAACTAAATTGGAAGGATCACAGCTAATAGTTGAGGTTTCTCTGTGCAGAAATAGACTAATTTCGCTGAGCTGTTTGGCCACAGGCAGAGCGCAGGTCCTATCCCTATGAGACGCTGAGAGACACTGAGGCTGAAACAGGAAACGCTGTTCTATGTAAAACGAGGTCATGTGATTTTTCCAGCCAATCGCAACCATACACATCCCAGTCATGACGACGCACACACATCTCACCCTGCTCTATTCTGTAATCTGATTTGCTGGCCGCCAAAATTACAGGAAGCGCCGAAAAAGGCGCGATCTTAATAGATGATGCACAGATTTTAACCTTAATTATCGCATGATCTGGAAATTTCGATCACCATAAAAACCTTGCCAATTTCAACTTTGTCGATAAAAATCGCTCAACACTAGTCCTGATTGGTAGAGCAGGAGTCAGCAGGGGCTGCTTCACCAATCAGAACACTGCTCACAGTCCAGCACACTCTGTATCTGGGGCTGTATCTTTCCCTCCCATTGTATACCACTTCCCCTATACTCAGCCCTCATACAGGAGACAGGTAAGGAGGGAAAAGGGTGCCAGGCGTTGTGTGTGCATGTGAGTAGTGTATATACTGTATATGTGAGATGTGTATATACTGTACAGCCATGTGTCTAGTCATGTCACGTCTTCCCTGCACTTACGCGCCGGGGAAAATTAAAGTGAATGGGGCCGGCCCAGAAGCATTTTAGAAATGTGGACGGGCCAGCACGTACTTCTAAAACACCCGCCATATAGCAGAGTGCACAGTACGCCCCGCTATACGCTTTGTGAACATATCTTAATGGTACATTCATGCAGATGATATGAATGCTGATTCTGGGGCGGATTCAGCGCTGGATCTGCCTCAGAACCGGCTTCCAATACGGCAGGAAACTGAATTACATTATACCCTATGTAAAATCAGAGTAATTGTTTTGATAATGCTGATTTTACTAGAGTATTTTCAGCGCATGCTGTCAGCGCCTACACAGAATTCTTCGAGGTGTTTTATGCACTAACAGCACTAAAGGATAGGAGGGAGAAATCTGCCCCAGGCAGTCTGGGTAGTTTGCTCGTCGGAATTCCGCGTTTGCAAGCATCGAATTTCCAACAAGCAAACAACTCTTTCAAAGCTGAAAAACCATCATGTGAGCTCACCCTATGCGTGTAGTGTGTCTATGTTCAATATATGTATATATATACACACACACACACACACACACAATTTCCGGGGTACCTCGTCTAATGTAGTCTCTGGGGTATAGTGTGTAATGTAATAATCTCTGGGGTATGGTGTGATATAATTTCTGTTGTACAGATGAATAATGCAGTAATATCTAGGATACGGTGTGTAAACTAATCTCCGGGGTACAGAGTGTAATATAGTCTCTGGGGTACAGTGGATAATGTAGTAATCTCTGGGGTACAGGGAGTAATGTATCACCTGGTGTATGGTGTGTAATGTAATCTCTGGGGTACAATGTGTAATGTAATCTCTGGGGTACAGTGTGTAATGTAATCTCTGGGGTACAACGTGTAATGTAATCTCTGGGGTACAGTGGGTATTGTAATCAATGTAATCTCTGGGGTACGGCGTGTAATGTAGTAATCTCTCATGTATGGTGTGTAATGTAATCTCTGTTGTACAGTGTGTAATGTAATCTCTGGGGTATGGTGTGTAATGTAATCTCTGGGGTATGGTGTGATGTAATCTCTTGGGTACAGTGAGTAATGTAATTAATTTCTAGGGTTCAGTGTGTAATATACATTTTTGGGGTACAGTGAATTAGATTATTTCTTTAGTACAGTTTGCAATTCATTTGTAAGGTGCAGTTAGTAATGTAATTTCTGTGGCTCCCATGTGTAATATAATTCATTTCTAGACTTCACTGAGTAATGTAATTTCTGGTGTTTGGAATGCAATAAAATACATGTTGGGGTGCAGTATGTGACATAAGTTATATCTATTGGTACAGTAAGATTAGGTTATTTTATTTTCCTCATTCTGTTGTTCGTATTACAAATTTAATGGAGTAGTGATGGGGGATAGGATGGTTAAGCGAAATTTGCTGCATTGCACAATTTTTTTTATTTCCATCTAGAGGGGGAAATATTATAGGTGGGCTAGTTCGGTTTCATTGCCAGGGCTGCTTTTTAGTCCAAGTCCGGCTCTAAACTTCAGTAATTAGAGAGCCACTCATAACCTTATGGATTGCACCAAAAGTGTTTGCCATAAGGACTCTGCCCGGACCTGCTGGGGGAGCTCACAGCACTCCCTCAGACCTCCTAGCTGGGTTAGAGGGGGCCGCTTCACTGCAGGGAGAGTAGGGGAGAGAAGGGAAGGGAGGGGAAGTGAAAGGGAAGGCGAGTGAAGAAGGGAGGGAGTGATAGGAAGATAGGGGATGAGAGGAAATTGGTCCCCCTCCCTTTTTGAACCAAAGTTACGCCCCTGCTTTGGGGAGTATGGGGGCAGATGCGTGTCACCGGGAGGACTGGGCTCGGTGAAGGAAAGCCAACAGTTTTGTGTGTCAGCAACACCATTTTACTGACACATCTTAGTTTAAGCGGTTCCAACCCGCTTAGTCTGGGTCAGTTTTTCCTGGAGTGTCCAAAAGTTGGGCGGGAGGCCACTCCCATGTTCCAAGTGAGTCTGGTATCAGACTCCATAGAGCCTGGGCCTGCAGAACTGTGTTTGTCTCTGGTGGAGCTATGAGTGAGTCTAGAGAGGTATCCTGTGTGTAGCAAGTGCTCAGCTGAGCAGGTCTTTCGTTTATGTTTTGCTTGAAGTTAATGCCTTTGTTTTGTTTATAGTTGCTGAATAAACCTAGCACCGCCTGGACTTGGATTTTACATCCCTTATCACTGACTCTTTCCATTGATGGCCATGTTGCCTACCTGTTCATGATGCTAACCCCCACGTATCATGTTTCTGATGCGGGCAGGTAGATTTAAAGAGACATACACGTGTTTAAATGACAAACTGTTGCTATGGGCAATAACACATGAAAAGTGTCTGGAGAGTGCTGTGAACTTATGTCTTGGGCAAAAACTATAGCAATCAGAGACGGCCAAGATTGACGACCTTCTGAAACAAACTAGGAAAGGAGAGACATTTTTTGTAAAGTTTTGCTGAGAAGCATTAGATAAACGAATAGTGTGAGGATGTGCGGTTCATGAATCTCCCTTCCAAGTTTGTATATATATATCTCTCTTTTCACATATGGACCAGCACTCATCCCCATTTGGCCCAAGTATTTGAATTAGCAGTAGTCTGTATAAGGGTGAATGCCATGTTGTCTTTTCTAGTCTGCTTGCAGAGAGCCCTGGGAAGGTGAGCAGTGTCTACCTTTCCATTTGTGGTGGTGGTGCTGTGTGGCGGCCATTGCTGCTGTGATGCTGTGCTGGTGGGGTGGTACGGCCCAGAGCCAGGGGGCTAGGTCAGGTAACAGTGGTGCTGTTGGGCCACAGGACTTTGCCCCTCATCTGTGTGGTTTTTGCTGCGGTGGTGGCTGCCATTCAGTGTTACCCCCATTTAGAGTAGGGACCCACTTTATAGAGGTCACCGTGAAGTGGCAAGTGGGCCTATACGTTTTGATCAAAAAGTATACTAAGAACCTCCTGTTAATTTTTTGTAAAGTTTTGATGAGAAGCATTAAAGAAAGCATAGTGTGAGGATGTGCAGTTCATGCCTCTCCCTTCCAAGTTTGACCTTCTGAAACAGCTGATCCAGGCTAACAATAGTCTCCAATTAATGTCGGCAACACAGCAGAAGGTGCATGAGGATGCCATGAGAGCCCAGGTGGAAACCAATGTGCTGCTGATAGAGGCTAACTGTCTCACCTTACAGGAGCAGCAGCAAATTAACAAGCAGATCCAAGAGCAAATCCTGCCTGTGGCGCAAAGTGTGCAGAGGATGCCAAGCTTGCTTCCCGCCTTCTGTGCTGCTAAACAGTCGTCCATGCAGAAGATGCTCACAGATGATGTCGTGGCCTATCTCATTGTCTTTTAGAGAGTGGCGGAGCGGTAGAAATTACCAGTGGTTCAGTGGGTGGAGGTAGTGGTGCCTTTCTTTACTGTGGGGCCACAGAAAGCACTTTGACCTTGGTGAGCAGGACACCCAGGACTATTAAAGCGCAAGATCCTGGCTCACTTGGGGTGAATGCCAATGTGCGGGCCCATCGTGTGCATAATTGGACTTTTTCTGACAGGCTGCCAGCCCGCTCCCAGATGTATGAATTGGTCCACCTGGTGAAAAAGTTAGAGGAGTCTACTACCTGGAGATTCAGCACTGGGTTGGACAAGCAAACCCCAATCCTTTTAAAGAGGTACAAAGCTACCAAGGACTTACTACAAATTATACATCTCGGACACTCCAACCCTGGGAACAGAAAATTGACCCGAATGTCTGGTAAGACTGTCCCGTATCTAAGGGGGGTGAGAAGTGTACCAAATGGAGGTGGCTCACAGGGGGACCCTATGGAGAAAAGAAAAGGTCCAAAATGGACAGTCCGGTCTAGGGCAGAGTCTCAAGGAGATCAAGGCTGCAAACTGAGTTGCCAGTGTCATGGACCTTTGCATATGGCCGCAAACTTTCCCCTTACCATAGAGCCAATGGAGTGTGATTCAGCTAGGTGGAGATCATTATTTGCAAGGCCAGTGTGTTCCTCAGAGACTGTGTCAGAGACTGATTAGCAGCTGTGTCACGTTAAGGTGAATGGCTACACTGCAATGGCTCTAATGGACTCTGGGAGTCTGGTCACTCTGGTGCACACCAGCCTGGTTGATCCTACGTCTCTCACCGGACATGTAGTAGGGGTCCTGTGCATTCATGGGGATACCAAGGAGTACCCTGCCACCCTAGTAAAACTGGAACAACAAATAATATCCAAATATTCGTCACTATTTAGATATAGGGGTAATAAGAGGATCAAAACAAGGACTCACCCTTCTTGGCTGGTTAGTGTCCAACGGTGAAGAAGTCCTCCAATGCAAGGTGATTGTCTCCAAGATAAATATACAGTAAATCCCATCAGAACCTATGGGGGCAATGGGGAAAGACGATCACTAACCCTGCACAATATCCCTATAGCAGGAACTTTCCCTTAGTGGAGCAGGTGCCCTTACCTCACCCTGTATCTCAACCTGCAAAAACAATATAAACCCCATACGCATTTCGTCCAGTGGACTTGTCGGTGGGCAAGTAACAAAATGACACCATAGTGAAAAAACAGACAAACAAAGTGGGTAAGGTATCCTCTGTATGACAGGACAAATTGGTAGCCACATTAAGCCACTAACCGAGGAGCAGATATAGATGTGGAACCCCTCAACTCCACCCCTACAACACCCATTCATTATTAAATATACATATTACTTGGTAAAAATGCTCTAATAACAAATTCTCTATCACCATATGAGAGCACATGAACATATACCAGGCCAGACTGCTGAATTCAGGAAACAGCCAATTATGATCCTAAAAGAAGACAGGGACTCATTGATTAAGAGAGACCCAATCAGGTTAGAGATAAACATACATATGCACCGAGCTTAAAATGGTAGATAGCGCTATGATCATCTTATAGATCTGATTATTTTATCAAATAATAGTATTCATTATAAGGCTTCAAACTCATTCGAATGATCATTAGTATCAAAAGAAAGTGTCTTCCAGCGTCTTTTGGGGGATTGAATGCGCACGCGCATAGCCATATAAAGCTCATGTGCTGTTGATTCACAGACCTGCTTGGTAATCGCATTCAAAGACAGCATCTTTCGGCATCTTCCAGGGCGCACGCACATAAACACACAACGCGCATGCGCCATTGATTCACAGCACCACTCAATCACATTCAGGGATCCAAAACTCGACACTTCATTGTGTTTGCGCGAACAAGTAGAGGATCCCTATACATCCGCGCAAGCGCACCGCAACTTCATATCAGATATATACATTGGCATCGATGCCTTAATGTATACAGCTCCCAAAAAATTCAGGGGCAGGGCATCGGTATCAATATCTATCTGTGTGCAACTCCCTGAAAGATTAAGGAGCGAACCTAGGTTATCCCACCCACATAATAGACCCAGGATACCACCAATTACAATCAAGTATTATGCAGTCACAACAGATATTATATAACATAGGTATATTGATAATAAAAATGCCCAGTGTATAAAGAATCAGACCCTCAAAGCCAGCATGTAATTCATGCATTATTCAATCTACCCAATCACAGGATTAAATTCAGCCTCCCCTGACAAAATTATTCATAGATAACATAAATCATGTAATTGGTCATCCATGACCATAATAAAATTGCTCCAGTGATCAAAGGGCCTAGATAATGAAATTATTTTACATGTGATCAACCTGGTCATATGACCTGTGAGATGGATATAAATACATGAAAGTCCAAAATTGGAATGAAAAATAGATGGGGGACCATTGGCTAGTAAACATAAGTAAGACAAGTTAGAGGGAATAATAAAAGGATGGCCAGTGGACTGTTATCAGACAAAACAACTGTAAGTGAGAATCTTGTTCAAAACTAATGGATGAATTGAATGTAGTCTGAAGATCCATTGACTTTCCTTCTGAAGAATTCTCATATCCCAATCACTTCCTCGGAGAGAGGGTCTAATCAATTCTATACTCCTAAAATTCAAATCCTGATCACAGCCCGCATGAAACTGTTTGATATGATGGGATATCGGAGTATCAACCTCTTGCCTGATGTCGCCAATATGTTCTCCAATTCCCTTCCCAAATAGTCCAGGGGACAAGTGCAACATGCCAAATACACAACACCCACTCATTTGCAATTGATGAATTCTCTGATTTTAAAATGTTGTGTTTAGTCAAGCAGGTCTATCGTTTATGTTTTGACTGAAGATTAAGGCCTTTGTTTTTTCTGTACTTGCTGAATAAACCCAGGCAGCACCTGGACTTGGACTTTTACGTGCCATGTCACTGTCTCTGTTGAAGCCCATTGGGTCTGCCTGTTTATGATGCTAACCCCCACAAGTGGTATTAATCAGTTGTAACGGTGCGGCGCCGATGGACGTACGCCGAAGCGCCGACCGCAGACATCCGGGTGTGGATCCTCTGTGATCACCGCAGGCGAGGTGGTAGCTGGAGGACCACGCCAGGGAGTGGAGTCTAAGGGGCCCCTGGTCTTCGCCAGAGCCCGCCGCAAAGCGGGATGGACTTGGCTGCGGGACCCCCAGGTCACTACCCCTGACGTGGCTACCTGCGGTGACAGCCGGGGTGCAAGACAGGAATCCAGGCGGTGGAATACAGGAACACAGGAACATGTACAGCAGGATACAGGAGGGTTAAACGTACACATAGCACCACAGGATACGGCAGGAACTGGACGGGTAACACATCAGGTACAGACCAGGGAACACGGCAGGAACAGGAGAGCACATACAGGAACACGGCAGGATACAGGAGACACAGACACGACGGACGGACGGCCAGGAGCTCAGATGACAAAGACACTGGACCAGCATCTCAGGGGTTAAAGGCTCCAACAGCAGACCTGAGATGCTGGCAGGAGCTCAAGATGGGAAGCAGCTGGACACAGCAACAGACTGCAATGAACTGACCCAGAGTAGAGACAAGAACTTCCTCTTATAGCCAGAGGTCAGGGGTGAAGAGGAAGGTGCACAGAACAGGAAACTATAAATAGGCAGGAAGCTGCCGCGCGCACGCCTTAGGAGGCACAGTGCACAGACAGGACCCAGGAAGCAACAAGACTGGACAGGCAAGTACATAGCAGAACACAGGCTGCTGGGACCCCTGCACAGGGAGCCCCAGCAGAGACATGGCAGGCACGGACAGGCCGACGGTCCAAGGCAGGGACCGCGGCATGAACCGTGACATCAGTCCCTATGTGATGGTAATATGTGGTCATGTTCTTGCGGTATATTCAAGTCCTCATTTAGTAGCATTTTTGGTAATGTTGGTCTTAGTACTTAGATTTGACTAGTAGCAGGATGATGGTAATATGCCTGGTGAGGTATTTGCATTTTGTATTATTTAATAACTGTATTACTATTATTAAGAGGTTCTGGTACATGCTTGAGGAAGTGCAAAGGGCGAATGCCGAGGGGTAGGGGTGCATTTGAAAGTTTGCTATGGGGCCCAGCCTTCTTTAGTTACGTCCCTGAGTGTAACATAAAAAAAAATATTTTTGCATCATTTTTTAAGCAAAAACAAGTCTCATAAAAAGTTTGTGTGAAGAAGCACTTAAAACTACTTTTACAAACTCACAAGTAATGACTACATAGACATAAAAATAAGAAAGTTGAAAATTTTGAACTGATGATTAATAAAAATGACAAAAAAAACATTTTATCAAGATACAAAAACACCTTTTGTAACTTGGTGCTTAAGGGACTAATATGGAGATAAATCCCTTTTACAATCTACATAACTTCAGATTCTTAATTTTATTCTTGCTTTTGTTCTATTAATACAAACTCGCTGTGATTTTTCTAAATAGTTTATTATAATTGTATCATTATTATTTCCAGTCTAAAGGCGGTTTAGGTTATGTTCACACACAGCAGGTTTGTGTCACGGTCCATGCCGAGGTACCCGTTGTGGACCGCGGACATGGAAGTGTCCCTTCTGTGTTCTTGTGTTTGTCCCAGTCCCTGCCATGTCCCTTGTTGTGTACTTACATGCTTCTGCTTCCTGTTCCTGCCTGTGTCTGCACATTCTCCCTGGTATATAAGGAACTTCTTGCCTCTGTTCCTGGTCAGTTCATGATTGTACATCTGAGCTTCTGACCACTGCCTCTTGTTTTCTGCTGTTACCTGCCATCTGGATATCTGTTTACCCTGCTGTTCCTACCGTCTTGCCTGTCAGCCTGAGACCCGTTTATCCTCATGTCAGCCTGTCCTGATACCTATTTATCCATCTGTTCCTGCCGTCTTGCCTGTCAACCTAGCACCCATTTAACTTCATGTCAGCCTGATTCCTGCTTCTGCTGTATTCTGCCATTGTACCTGTTTGATACCTACCTGGACTCCGTCACCTGCACTGTGGCTGCCATCTTGAATAGCCACATCAGGGGTAGCGACCTGGGGGTTCCCCGCAGCAAAGTCTGCCCAACCTTGTGGCGGGCTCCAGTGAAAACTGGGGGCCTCTTAGACTCCGTTCCCTGGCGTTTTCCGCTATACCACCATCTCCGCTCGCGGTTTCCCAAAATGTCCACACCAAGCATCGCTGCCTCCACGGCATCAGTGCATACTGACACTGCTGGTCGTGACAGAATGAACTGACCTCGTTCATTTCATGTCAGAATTAATTGAGCATGGATCCCGCCAAGTTGACTCTGCCTGTCCTGTCTGACTCATGGCTCTGCCCAGAGCTTCTGTACCTGTCTGGCTCATGGTCCCACCCAGAGCTTCTGTACCCACTGGCTCATGGATGGTCCCGCCCAGAGCTTCTCTACTCGCTGGTTCATTGTCCCACCCAGATCGTCTGTACCCGCTTATGGTCCCACCAAGAGTGTCTGTACCCGCTGGTTCATTGTTCCGCCCAGAGCATCTGTACCCACTGGCTCATGGTCCTGCCAAGAGCTCCCCCCATCCTGTCTTGTGCCTCATTTGTTCCTCCTGTGCAAATCCTTTCCTAGGTATTCCCGGTACTGGCTATCAGGCAGCCTTTAGTTTGGTTTTGGGGTTGCCCCCAGAGAAGTTTTGGGCCTCTGTCTTATGTGGGATGTCCTTCCCATGGATTTAGAGGAGGAGGGGGCTTAAGAGGGGGGTACCATCACAGTCCATGCCGCGGTACCCGTTGTGGACCGCAGATATGGCCGTGTCTCTTCTGTGTTCCTGTGTTTGTCCCAGTCCCTGCCATGTCCCTTGTTTGTGTACTTACCTGCTTCTGATTCCTGTTCCTGCCTGTGTCTGCACAGTGTCCCAATTTCCTGCCCAATGACCTATGACCTCCTGGCATATAAGGAACTTACTTCCTCTGTTTCTGGTCAGTTCATAATTGTCCACCTGAGCTCCTAACCACTGCTTCCTGTATTCTGCTGCCCTGATACCTGTTTACCCTGCTGTGTCCTGCCATCTTTCCTGTCCGTCTTTACCCGAGATCCTGTTTTCTGCTGTTACCTGCCATCTAGATACCTGTTTACCCTGCTGTGTCCTGCCGTCTTGCCTGTCCGTCTTTACCCGGGATCCTGTTTTCTGCTGTTACCTGCCATCAGATACCCGTTTACCCTGCTATTCCTGACATCTTGCCTGTCAGCCTGACACCCGTTTAACCTCATGACAGCTTGTCCTGATACTTGTGTATCCTGCCATCTTGCCTGTCAGCCTGACACCTGTTTAACATCATGTCAGCCTGATTCCTGCTTCTGCTGTATTCTGACGTTGTACCTGCTTGATACCTGCCTGGACTCCGTCAGTTGCACTTCGGCTGCCACCGCAAGAAGCCACGTTAGGGGTAGCCACCTGGGGGTTCCCTGAAGCAAAGTCCGTCTGGCCTTGCTGCAGGCTCCAGTGAAGACCGGGGCCTCTTAGACTCCGGTCTTCACTGACACCGCTGGTCGTGACAGAATGAACTGACCTCGTTCATTTCGTGACAGTTTGTTGCTGATATGTCCATCTGTCTCAATGCGGTTTGCAGCAATCCATACCCATGCGGCAAAAACAGCCCTATTTAAATATATGTAATGGATTTTCAGTTGCAGAAATTTCTTCTTTGAGCCTACTGTGTATGACCTTCCCCTTACATTTCCACTTCTAAAAATTAGTATCTATTTTGCTGAATTTTGTCAAGTGATTCTTTGTCGATAAGATTCACATGAACTTTTTTTGTTGAAAACACAAGTAATTTTCTACCAAAATCCAAACCCTTAATTAGTTTGATGAATGAGCTTCTTAAAAACCTTAATACTCACGGTGCCGTCGAACATTAATAATCATTGTTCTTCTTGCCGAAATACTGTTTAAAACAATTAAGAACTTAAATAATGTATGTCATCCCCAATTGTACCATTCATCAAGTTGACAGTTTCTGAATTCAAATATGTGATTGGTATATGATTAAACAAAGCTGTAGAAGTTATCCTATTACAAAGTTTTCATTACTGAATGAGTAATTTTAAAGGAGAACCAAAGGAAAAACATTTTCGAGATAATTTATATCTTAGGAAAAATTACAAAGACTCTAAGAGCTAAGGCTTTCAGAACAGATAGGTATTTTTCCTTATCTTACAATAAATAAATAAAGCTACTTTGTGAAGTGTTTTTATTCAAAGCACTCTATACTCATGTAGCAAAATTAAACTGGACAGATAATGCACATTGATATTATAACACAAAATGTTAACTCAATTTTTTCAGTTATTTTCAGTGGTTTTTGTTTTGAGATAAGAGTAGATAATATGGAAAGTTGTGATATTATGGTCAAGTTAAACTCTGTTACAGCTCCTATGTAGACCTATGGGTTTCCATGAAAGCAGGAGCAGCTAAGCTAAATGTGCAGGTTAGTGTAGTAAAAGCTGCCCTCCACTACACAGCTGAGTGTATGACACAGGGCATAATAGTAGAAGACACTCTCTATTAAACTGGTGAGTGGGTATATATATATATATATATATATATATATATATATATATATATATATATATATAATAATATATATATATATATATATATATTGGTTCGATTAAACCCGCAAAATGACCAGAAAAAGAGAACTTTCATGTGAAACTTGACAGTCTATTCTTATTCTGAGAGATGAAGGCTATTGCATGCGAGAAATTGCCAAGAAACTGAAGATTTATTACAATGGTGTGTACTACTCCCTTCAGAGGAGAGCACAAACAGGCTCTTACCAGAGTAGAAAGGGAAGTGGAGGCCCCGCTGCACAACTAAGCAACAAGACAAAGACAATAGAGTCTCTAGTTTGATAAATCGACGCCTTACATGTCCTCCACTGGCAGCTTTATTAAATAGTACCCAAAAAAAGCCAGTGTCAACGTCTACAGTGAAGAGGCGACTCTGGGATGTTGGCCTTCAGGGCAGAGTAGCAAAGAAAAAACCATATCTGAGACTTGATAATAAAGGGATAAGATTAGTATGGGCTAAAGCAGCGGTCCCCAACCTTTTTTCCACCAGGGACCGGTTTGATGCACGACAAATTTTCCACGTCCCAGTGGGGGGCGGGGATATTAGGGATGGGGTTATTAGGGGCGGGGTTGGATGTTTAGAATCACACACAAAAACCCCCCCAAAAAGTGTATACTGTGTCATTTAGGGATATCGTATGGGTTGACCTGATTGTCAGCTCTGTGGGTCAGCATTATACATGTGTATAATATACATATGTAATAAGCTCTGTCATATATGCCCCCTGTAATAATAAATAAATATAGCCCCCCCCTGGAGATAATAATACATAGCTCTGCCCCAGTAGCTAGTGATACATAGATAGCTGCCCCAGTAGTGATAGTGATACATAGCTAGCTGCCCCAGTAGTGATAGTGATACATAGCTAGCTGCCCCAGTAGTGATAGTGATACATAGCTAGCTGCCCCAGTAGTGATAGTGATACATAGCTGCCCCAGTAGTGATAGTGATACATAGCTGCCCCAGTAGTGATAATAATACATAGCTGCCCCAGTAGTGATAGTGATACATACATAGCTTCCCCAGTAGTGATAGTGATAGCTAGCTGCCCCAGTAGTGATAGTGATACATAGCTAGCTGCCCCAGTAGTGATAGTGATACATAGCTAGCTGCCCCAGTAGTGATAGTGATACATAGCTGCCCCAGTAGTGATAATAATACATAGCTGCCCCAGTAGTGATAGTGATACATACATAGCTGCCCCAGTAGTGATAGTGATAGCTAGCTGCCCCAGTAGTGATAGTGATACATAGCTAGCTGCCCCAGTAGTGATAGTAATACATAGCTAGCTGCCCCAGTAGTGATAGTGATACATAGCTAGCTGCCCCAGTAGTGATAGTGATACATAGCTAGCTGCCCCAGTAGTGATAGTGATAGCTAGCTGCCCCAGTAGCGATAGTGATACATAGCTAGCTGCCCCAGTAGCGATAGTGATACATAGCTAGCTGCCCCAGTAGCGATAGTGATACATAGATAGCTGCCCCAGTAGTGATAATAATACATAGCTGCCCCAGTAGTGATAATAATACATAGCTGCCCCAGTAGTGATACATAGCTAGCTGCCCCAGTAGTGATACATAGCTGGCTGCCCCAGTAGTGATAATAATACATAGCTGCCCCAGTAGTGATAATAATACATAGCTGCCCCAGTATTGATTGTGATAGCTAGCTGCCCCAGTAGTGATACATAGCTAGCTGCCCCAGTAGTGATAGTGATACATAGCTAGCTGCCCCAGTAGTGATAGTGATAAATAGATAGCTGCCCCAGTAGTGATAAATAGATAGCTGCCCCAGTAGTGATACACGGATAGCTGCCCCGGCAGTAGTGATACATAGATAGCTGCCTCAGTAGTGATAATAATACATAGCTGCCCCAGTAGTGATAATAATACATAGATGCCCCAGTAGTGATAGTGATAGCTAGCTGCCCCAGTAGTGATACATAGCTAGCTGCCCCAGTAGTGATACATAGCTAGCTGCCCCAGTAGTGATAATAATACATAGCTGCCCCAGTAGTGAAAATAATACATAGCTGCCCCAGTAGTGATAGTGATAGCTAGCTGCCCCAGTAGTGATACATAGCTAGCTGCCCCAGTAGTGATACATAGCTAGCTGCCCCAGTAGTGATAGTGATACATAGCTAGCTGCCCCAGTAGTGATAGTGATAAATAGATAGCTGCCCCAGTAGTGATACATAGATAGCTGCCCCAGTAGTGATACACAGATAGCTGCCCCGGTAGTAGTGATACATAGCTAGCTGCCCCAGTAGTGATAGTGATAAATAGATAGCTGCCCCAGTAGTGATACATAGATAGCTGCCCCAGTAGTGATACACAGATAGCTGCCCCAGTAGTGATACATAGATAGCTGCCCCAGTAGTGATAAACAGATAGCTGCCCCGGTAGTAGTGATACATAGATAGCTGCCCCCGGTAGTAATGACACATAGCTGTCCCGGTAGTAATGACACATAGCTGCCCCGGTAGTAATGATACATAGCTGCCCCAGTAGTAATGATAGCTAGCTGCCCCAGTAGTAATGATAGATAGCTGCCCCAGTAGTAGTAATAGATAGCTGCCCCAGTAGTAGTGATAGCTGCCCCCCAGTAGCAGTGATAGATAGCTGCCCCCCAGTAGCAGTGATAGATAGCTGCCCTCCAGTAGTAGTGATAGATAGCTGCCCCCCAGTAGTAGTGATACATAGCTGCCCCCCAGTTGTATTGATAGCTGCCCCCCAGTAGTAATGATAGATAGCTGCCCCCCAGTAGTAATGATAGATAGCTGCCCCCCAGTAGTGATAGATAGCTGCCCCCCAGTAGTAATGATAGATAGCTGCCCCCAGTAGTGATAGATAGCTGCCCCCAGTAGTAATGATAGATAACTGACCCCAGTAGTAATGATAGATAGCTGCCCCCCAGTAGTAGTGATACATAGCTGCCCCCCAGTAGTAGTGATACATAGCTGCCCCAGTAGTAGTGAGATAGCTGCCCCAGTAGTAATGATAGATAGCTGCCCCAGTAGTAATGATAGATAGCTGCCCCCAGTAGTGATAGATAGCTGCCCCCCAGTAGTAATGAAAGATATCTGCCCCCAGTAGTAGTGATAGCTGCCCCCCAGTAGTAGTGATAGATAGCTGCCCCCAGTAATGATAGATAGCTGCCCCCCAGTAGTGATAGATAGCTGCCCCCAGTAGTAGTGATAGATAGCTGCCCCAGTAGTAGTGATAGATAGCTGCCCCCCAGTAGTAGTGATACATAGCTGCCCCCCAGTAGTGGTAATAGCTGCCCCCCAGTAGTAGTGATAGCTGCCCCCAGTAGTAGTGATACATAGCTGACCCCCAGTAGTAGTGATACATAGCTGCCCCCCAGTAGTAGTGATAGATAGCTGCCCCCCAGTAGTGATAGATAGCTGCCCCCCAGTAGTAGTGATAGATAGCTGCCCCCCCAGTAGTAGTGATAGCTGCCCCCCAGTAGTAGTGATACATAGCTGCCCCCCAGTAGTAGTGATAGCTGCCCCCCAGTAGTAGTGATACATAGCTTCCCCCAGTAGTAGTGATAGCTGCCCCCAGTAAGTAGTGATAATAGCTGCCCCCCCGTAGTAGTGATACATAGCTGCCCCCCAGTAGTAGTGATACATAGCTGCCCCCCAGTAGTAGTGATACATTGCTGCCCCCCAGTAGTAGTGATACATAGCTGCCCCCCAGTAGTAGTGATAGATAGCTGCCCCTCAGTAGTAGTGATAGATAGCTGCCCCCCAGTAGTAGTGATACATAGCTGCCCCCCAGTAGTAGTGATACATAGCTGCCCCCCAGTAGTAGTGATACATAGCTGCCCCAGTAGTAGTGATACATAGCTGCCCCCCAGTAGTAGTGATAGATAGATAGCCCCCCAGTAGTAGTGATAGCTGCCCCCCAGTAGTAGTGATACATAGCTGCCCCCCAGTAGTAGTGATAGCTGCCCCCCAGTAGTAGTGATACATAGCTGCCCCCCAGTAGTAGTGATAGCTGCCCCCCAGTAGTAGTGATACATAGCTGCCCCCCAGTAGTAGTGATAGCTTCCCCCCCAGTAGTAGTGATACATTGCTGCCCCCCAGTTGTAGTGATAGATAGCTGCCCCCCAGTAGTTGTGATAGATAGCTGCCCCAGTAGTAGTGATACATAGCTGCCCCCCAGTAGTAGTGACACATAGCTGCCCCCAGTAGTAGTGATAGATAGCTGCCCCCCAGTAATGATATATAGCTGCCCCCCCAGTAGTAGTGATAGCTGCTCCCCAGGAGTGATAGATAGCTGCCCCCCAGTAGTAGTGATAGCTGCCCCCCAGTAGTAGTGATAGATAGCTGCCCCCCAGGAGTGATAGATAGCTGCCCCCCAGGAGTGATAGATAGCTGCCCCCCAGTAGTAGTGATAGATAGCTGCCCCCCAGTAGTAGTGATAGATAGCTGCCCCCCAGTAGTAGTGATAGCTGCCCCCCAGTAGTAGTGATACATAGCTGCCCCCCAGTAGTAGTGATAGCTGCCCCCCAGTAGTAGTGATACATAGCTGCCCCCCAGTAGTAGTGATAGCTGCCCCCCAGTAGTAGTGATACATAGCTGCCCCCCAGTAGTAGTGATACGTAGCTGCCCCCAGTAGTAGTGATACATTGCTGCCCCCCAGTAGTAGTGATACATAGCTGCCCCTCAGTAGTTGTGATAGATAACTGCCCCTCAGTAGTAGTGATAGATAGCTGCCCCCCAGTAGTAGTGATACATAGCTGCCCCAGTAGTAGTGATACATAGCTGCCCCCCAGTAGTAGTGATAGATAGCTGCCCCCAGTAATGATAGATAGCTGCCCCCCCAGTAGTAGTGATAGCTGCTCCCCAGGAGTGATAGATAGCTGCCCCCCAGTAGTAGTGATAGCTGCCCCCAGTAGTAGTGATAGATAGCTGCCCCCCAGGAGTTATAGATAGCTGCCCCCCAGGAGTGATAGATAGCTGCCCCCAGTAGTAGTGATAGATAGCTGCCCCCCAGTAGTAGTGATAGATAGCTGCCCCCCAGTAGTAGTGATAGCTGCCCCCCAGTAGTAGTGATACATAGCTGCCCCCCCAGTAGTAGTGATAGCTGCCCCCCAGTAGTAGTGATACATAGCTGCCCCCCAGTAGTAGTGATAGCTGCCCCCCAGTAGTAGTGATACATAGCTGCCCCCCAGTAGTAGTGATACGTAGCTGCCCCCCAGTAGTAGTGATACATTGCTGCCCCCCAGTAGTAGTGATACATAGCTGCCCCCCAGTAGTTGTGATAGATAACTGCCCCTAAGTAGTAGGGATAGATAGCTGCCCCCAGTAGTAGTGATACATAGCTGCCCCCAGTAGTAGTGATACATAGCTGCCCCTCAGTAGTAGTGATAGATAGCTGCCCCCCAGTAATGATATATAGCTGCCCCCCAGTAGTAGTGATAGCTGCTCCCCAGGAGTGATAGATAGCTGCCCCCCAGTAGTAGTGATAGCTGCCCCCCAGTAGTAGTGATAGATAGCTGCCCCCCAGGAGTTATAGATAGCTGCCCCCCAGTAGTGATAGATAGCTGCCCCCCAGTAGTGATAGATAGCTGCCCCCAGTAGTGATAGATAGCTGCCCCCCAGTAGTAGTGATAGACAGCTGCCCCCCAGTAGTAGTGATAGCTGCCCCCCAGTTAGTGATACAAGAGCTGCCCCCCAGTAGTGATGATAGCTGCCCTCCATTAGTAGTGATCCTACAGCCTCCCCATAGTAGTGATACATAGCTGCCCCCAGAGTAGTGGACTACGTATCTGCCCCCCCCGTAGTAGTGATACATTGCTGCCCACCAAGAGTGATACATAGCTCCCCCCAGTATTGTGATAGATAATGCCCCTCATAGTAGTGATAGATAGCTGCCCCCCATATATGAACATAGCTCCCCCAGTAGTAGTGAACAACTCCCCCCCAGTATAGATACATAGCCCCCCCTCAGTAGTATGATAGATACTGCCCCCCAGTAATGATACATACTCCCCCCCAGTAGAAAAGGATAGGGCCCCCCAGGGTGAAGAACTCCCCCCAGTATAGTGAAGCTTCCCCCCCCAGAGCATGAGAGATAGCTGCCCCCCAAGTATAAAGCTGCCCCCAGTAGTAGTGAAATAAAGCTGCCCCCCAGGAGTGATAGATAGCTCCCCCCCGGGGAGTTTTAAATATTTCCCCCCAAAGTATTGATAGATACTGCCCCCCAGTTGTGAAAGATAGCTGCCCCCCATAGTAGGATAGATAGCGCCCCCCATAGTGAACAACTAGCTCCCCAAAGGCACCGGGGCAATAAAAAAAAAAAAGTAAAAAAGGGTCACTCCCCTTTTCCCCGGATCCTCGGCCGAGCTCCCCCCCAGCAGCCCGCAGCGAACGGCGCGGGGGTGTGACGTTACTGGCATCATCCCCCCGCGCCCTCATTGTTGTAAACGGAGCTCAGTGAGCGCCGCATCCACAGCGATAGGGATGCACCGCTCCTGCTTTCCCTGTAATGCAGCCGCACGCTGAGCGCAGCTGCTATCTGTGCACGGCCGGATTACAGCGGACTAAAGACAGCGGGCGGCCGGCATCAGGTGTAGCCGGCGCCGCGGACCGGCAGGGCATGCGCTAAGGCCCGGTGCCAGTCCGAGGACCGGCGGTTGGTGACCCTTGGGCGAAAGAACACAGACATTGGACAGAGGAAGATTGGAAAATGTTATGTGTTATGGACAGATGAATAGAAGTTTGAGGTGTTTGGATCACACAGAAGAACATTTGTGAGATGCAAAACAACTGAAAAGATGCTGGAAGAGTGACTGATGCCATCTGTCAAGCATGGTGGAGCTAATGTGATGGTCTGGGGTTGTTTTGGTGCTGGTAAAGTGTGAGATTTGTACAAGGTAAAAGGGATTTTGAATAAGGAAGGCTATCACTCCATTTTGCAATGCCATACCATACACTGTGGAGAGCGCTTGATTGGAGCCAATTTCATCCTGCAACAGGACAATGACCCAAAGCACACCTCCAAATAATGCAAGAACTATTTAGGGAAGAAACAGGCAGCTGGTATTCTATCTGTAATGGAGTGGCCAGTGCAGTCACCAGATCTCAACCCCATGGAGCTGTTGTGGAAGCAGTTTAACCGTATGGTACGCAAAAAGTGCCCATCAATCCAATCCAACTTGTGGGATGGGCTTCTGGAAGCATGTGGTGAAATTTCTCCAGATTACCTCAACAAATTAACAGCTAGAATGCCAATGGTCTGCAATGCTGTAATTGCTGCAAATTGCTCCCTTTGCAGCAATTACAGCATTGCAGACCTTTGGCATTCTTTGACGAAAGCAAAGTTTGAAGTAGAAAATTATTATTTCAAATAAAAATCATTATTTCTAACCATATCAATGTCTGGACTATATTACTATTCATTTTGCAACTCAATTGATAAATAAAAGTATGATTTTTCAGGGAAAAACCCCACGCTTTTGAACGGTAGCATATATATTGTATTAGGCTCCCTGTATATACAGCCCCAAGTGTATAACCATGGATTTTGTGGCCCCCTCCCCCGCCCTGTGTGACGAGGTCCTCAGCCGAGGAGCCGGTGTGGGTGTCAGTGTCCCAGCCCCAACACTGTACAGGAGCTGGAAGTTCTAGTGTGGACAAAGGTGAGAGGAGAGAAGCATCTGTGTGTACTGGGGTCTACATACAAGTAGAGGGGGTTGTTTGTATGACCTACCTACAGCCGGTGCTTTTGCTTGTCTCTACTGCCTCAGCGCTGCTCACATGTGTTCAGGCAGTCAAGAGAAAGCAAGCCATGTCTTCACTGGCCACCTGCCGAGACTGTAGGTATCATAATGAGAAAGGGACCAATGAGGAAGGAGGCGCACCTGTTGCTATGCAGATCAAACAGTGAAGGCAAATGGCAAGATGAAATAGTATCTAGCCTCTTGCCTTCTATGTGGAAATTTAACATGGAGCTTGGGGTCCACCAGGTGTTTCACTGACTCCCCGATGGGCCAGTCTGAGCCTGGGTTCAGAGATGGCACAATGCGTGTCACTCAAAATGTCTTGATGTGTCACCTTTGTTCGCCATCACTGCTCTAGCCTGTGTTAACACTTGTCAGCTCCTTCCTTCATATTACTTTCAACTGTATTGGCTACAATAAATAATTTCCTTGTGAGATCACTCAATTTTTAAGGCTACAATCTGCTAATCAATTCTTTATAAATACATGTATTTCATTTTCAGCTATGTCTTAGGAACTGATACATCACAAACTGATCACATTTACAAATAATGATCATGACTGTATGATAAGTATAATTTATAGACATAATTAATTCTATCAATTTCTATGTCTGGATTACTGATTTTGTATCCCTGTCTGACGAGAAGGTTATGCGTATTATATAATCAAACAATGAATGCAGTTTTGAATTACAGAAATAATTTAAGTATTTCTGATAATGATAAAGTAACAACAGTTTCCTTTTAAAGTGAGAGATTAAGGGGTTAATCTCTTTATAAACTCCTTATAGCTTTTTAGAACATGTGTAATTATTAGAAGGTGAACCCAGAGTTTTCCCTTTATTACCATGATTAGAGATCTGCTGTAGTCATATTGAGCATGTTATGGTGGGTTCTGGATTCAGGGGTGAGGGAGACTGGGTCTTAATTTAAAAAAAATGTCTACTTTGGTTGCCTCACTAATTTCTTTACACCTTGGTGATCTAGTTTCTTGATAAAAGTTAATTGAATTCGAATATGTTGCAAAGCCTACCTTGTGGTTGCTGTGAACCTGCTGGGTTGCATCAGATTTGGCATAACACTTTGCTGAGAAAAGGAGTCTAATTGGTGATTTAGTGCCTTGGTGAAAGTTCTGTGAATTTCTGATCCTATTTTGCAGTCTCTCTCTGTGGAATGACAAATATAGCTGTTGTAGTTGTGTTACTAGCTCTGTCCCATAGCATTCAATAAAACATAATAATTGCATTTGAGTTTGTACATTTCTACAGTAATCAGCAATCTGCAGCAGATCAACCTCCAACACATCAACAAAAATGTCAAATGCCTGCAAAGGAAAATCACAGGAGAACTGTAATAGCTTTGCAGATACATTTCTTATTGGAAACTTAAACAGCATTTTTACAATCAGTGTTATCATAAAATTTTGGTGCTTCAGGGTGATTCATCAAGCTTTTTATGTGGTAACACATCCTCGAGCCACAAATCTCATTTAGAATGGGCTGAAGTCTTTATGAAATGGATTCCCTCTTAAACTTTCAGTGGTACAATTGAGATGAAATTGTTACAAACTTTCCGGAATGGTTTATGCATATCTAGAAATTAAATTGTCATCAATAACTGTAATATAGGTAGATGTGCCAGTGAGTGGAAATATGTTTTTAACCCTGTGCTTCTTACTTTTATACAGTTAGGTTTTATGAAGTTGATGCAGGTTAGTAGACATTCACTTCTAAAGAGAATAAAATGTAATCTTACTACAGCTGCACATACAGTGGGTACGGAAAGTATTCAGACCCCTTTAAATTTTTCATTGCAGCCATTTGGGAAGATCAAAAAAGGTCATTTTTTACTCATTAATCTTGAAAGAAAAATAACAGAAATGTAGATATTTTTGCAAATTTATTAAATAAGAAAAACTGAAATATCACATGGTCATAAGTACTCAGACCCTTTGCTGTGATACTCATATTTAACTCACATGCTGTCCATTTCCTTCTGATCCTCCTGGAGATGGTTCTACTCCATAATTCTAAGCGGTGTGTGTGGAGAAAACCAGGCGCTGCTTATCACCTGCCCAATACAATCCCAACAGTAAAACATGGTGGTGGCAGCATCATGTTATGGAGGTGTTTTTCACCATAGGGACAGGATGACTGGTTGCAATTGAAGGAAAAATGAATGCGGCCAAATACAGAGATATCCTGGATGAAAACCTCTTCCAGGTTCCTGGACCCGTTTGGGCGGGGTTCATCTTAAAAACAAGATAAGGACCCTAACACACAGCTAAAAAAACAAAGCAGGGGCTTCAAAAAACTTGTGACCATTCTTGCCTGGCCCAACCAGAGCTCGCCCAAACCCCCAATTGAACCTGGAGATACTAGAAAATGGCTGTTCCCCCAACGTTCCCCCATCCAACCTGGGGAACGGAAGGATCTGCAAGGAAATGGCGGGGAACCCCAAATCCAGTTGAAAAACTTTTTCCCATCTTTCCCAAGAAGCTCATGGCGTACTAGCCAAAATGGGGCTTTACTCAATCCCAAAAAAGGGTTAAATATTAAGCCCATGTTATATTTCAGTTTTTCTTGTTTAATAAATTTGCAAAAATATCTACATTTCTACTTTTTTTCTTTCAAAGGGGGACAGGTGTACTTTAAAAGAGCAAAAAAATAATTTTTTTGTCTTACCAAATGGCTGCAATGAAAGAAAGTGAAAAATTTAAAGGGATCTAATCTTTTGTACACACTGTAGTCTAAGTCGGGAAGGGGACTGGAAGGTGAAGTTGGCAACCCTAGGGCCCCTTCCCCCAAGAGAAATGGCTGAAAGGCGGTGTGTTGGGGGCGTTTTTTCCCTGAGGGGGACATTTCTTATTTTAGGCAGAAAAACCTTTTCCGTCCTGGTCTAAAAAACCTCTGTTATCTGAATACATCTGCAACACAAATTTCTAAACTAAAAGAGAAAAACAGGGCCCAGCACACCCACTGTTTTTTTTTTATCATGCTAAGCAAAATTTGAAAAAAATAAACATGGCTGCTTTTTAAAATTTTGATCCGACTTAGAGCCAATTTCCCATTTACAATGCCCTCTTTTATGGGTTCCTTTTTTAAGTAACGGGGTAAAAAACCCACCAACACGATAAACCGCCTGGCTCCGTCCCCTATTTTTTTTTTAGTTTTGCTTTGGGTACCAGCTTTACCCTATTTACCATCGGAAATTTTCAGGGCCCCATACACCCAAAGGGGTTTGTCCCCCCCTCCACCCTCATATTATAAAAAAGATTGAGGTGAAGGGAAAGAAACCACAATTATTTTGTGACTTTTTTTTGTTTTACTTTTTACATTTATTGTGTGATATTGTGACTGTTTTCTTTATTTGTGGGTCGGCTATTCCCCCTGATATCAAATTTTAAAATACACTGTATGTTTTTGTTTTGTTTTCCCAAATTTAAAATTTTACATTTACCCAAATCATTTTAGTCCATAGTGGCCTAATTTTAAAAAAAAGAGACAACCCCCGGATTTGAAAGATTTTGGGCATATGACTTTTTTTCCCATTAATTAAGGGGAAAGGGGACAAACCCAAAAAAAAACCCAATTCGGCTTTTTTTTTTGGCTGTATTTTTTTTTAAAAATTTTCAAAATCTTTTTTTCAATTTTTTTTTAATTCTTGGGGATTTTTTTACAAATGACACTAGATAAATACTACACTATTATTTTTTGCAGTACACTGCTTTTTATTAATCCCTGTACATCCTGTCTCTGCCACGGGAGGGAAGCAGGTTTGATTAGATATTTTTGCCATACATCTTACAGAAGTTTCTGTAAATCTAAAACGTTGGAAAGAATGTTCTACAGGAGACAAATCGGAAAGAAAAGCAAAGAGTTAAATCTGCAAAGTGTCAGGAAAACTGTGTGGCCTCCTTACCCAACTATAGTGTATGCTCCTGAATAATGTAGAGACCACCTCTGGGAAATCTTGCTGCTAGTTTATTACCTGATGGACATTTACCCTTTGGGCACACAGCTGGACCTCTGGTGATCACTGGCACCATATCCTCCAGCATGGACGCCCTCGATGATGAACATCTCGGCCGCTTCTCTTGGATGTGGGAGGCAGCTGGAGGCTCTCACTCATGGGCAGGGCGCTGAGATCTATAGGGATCGCCCGGAAGGAGTGCAGCAGGATACCATTTGCAGCCCCCTGGACACCAAAAACGCCCCAGTACATCCCCCATACCGAGAATCGGGCAGTCCCACCAGACAGCGTCTGATCAGGAAACCCCTCAGAAAGGGGGGTGCTTCCCCCGATCCTCCCTATTTCCCTGCCCCGCACCAACACCTGGGCCCTCAGAAAATGTATTCCACATACTATAAACACCACATAAAGAATATTTAAAAGACACTATATAACAATGCTTAATAACCTATATACATGCACATGCCATATACAGACATTATAAAAACAAACCCCTGCTAATAAGAAATGCCAACAAAAACACACACTGCTATCTCATCACATAGATCAACACACACAAACATAAATATACAACATCACTACTTATAAAAGAAATACTGTGTATACACACAGGCACACTATACACACACTATATGCACAGACCTCTGTCACATGTCACAGGTCAATGTTTACATAAATGAAACAAAACTTGCAGCACTCACAAAAGTTTGGAAAAAAGGGAAAAAAATCGGAGCTTTATTCCATATCCACTGGCGATGTTTCAACTCCTATTCGCTTGGAGAAGGCTCTATTAGGAGCCAAAACGTTGCCGGTGTATATGGAATAAAGCTCCACTTTTTTCCAAACTTTTGTGACTGCTGCAAGTTTTCTTCATTTACATACGTCTTTGTAGATGGAAGAACAAAAACGTTATGGCTCTGGGAAGGCAAGGAGGGAAAAAAAACAAAGAGCCTTGTTATTTTGACCAGCTGTCAGGAAGGGGTTAAAAGTATTTATTTTTCATGGCAGAAGCGGCATAATAGGGCGCAGCAATGAGTGCAGTGATGGCAAACCTTTTAGATACTGGGTGCCCAAACTGCAACCCAAAACCTACTTGTTTTAATTAAAACAAGTAGCTCTTGGAGAAGACTTCAATATAGATGTTCACATACTTTTATCCCTGCAAGATGCATCTGTACTAAACATGCTTAACGAAAGATATGAATGGTACAAATCAGTGGTGGCTTTTTCATATAAGTTGTCACAGCTAACCTGTGGCAGGAGGTGGGTCCTCTGTTTTGCCTGTGGGATTTGGCCTAAGATAACCCAAAGTAGAAGAGTCTATGGAGCCCCTTTGTTTTCAACCTCTAATCCCTAATCAGAAATCTGGACTTCACTGCAGAGGTCTCCAAGGTTACCACCCTTAATGGGGTCTCCCATGGCAACAGCTGATGTACAAATTCAGTACCAAAGAGACAGGCAGAAGGTGTAGTTTAGCAAGAAAACGTTTGAGGCAGGTGGCCTTTTTGCAAGATGGGGTCATAGGCAATGGATTAACCAAAGTCAGTTTTTGAAATCAATATACAGAATTTACCAAAATTTACAACCAAGTTTAGTTAGGATCAAAGGGTTGGTGTCCCTTTAAAGGGATACTAACATCAGAAAGGAGTATGTTTGTTAAAAACAATATTCCTAAAAAATATATTTTTTTAGAATATTTTTTTATTTCAGCCATCCTGTGCAATTAAAAATGGCAGAAAACTTTAAAACATTAAAAAAGAGAAAACTTTTGTATGGCAGAAGAAACTGTCACTTTACTTCAGCTGCTACTTATCTCTACATGGTCTCATTACAAATAGACGTTATGACTTAATGATTGCTCTATTGTTCTCTCCACAGGGATAGATAAAATTATACTAGACCATTACTTAAAAGGTAAATAAGGTAATCTTTCCCTGCACTTAGGAGGGAAGGGGGTCTTCATACCTATTAAGTAATTGCTGATATTTACACTTTTGAAACCCGAGCCAATCAGAAAGAAGGAGCATCAAGCAATTCTCTCACTGCTTTGCTATCAGAGCTCACATTAGGGAAGTCAGAGAGAGTACCAAAAATCCACCCTGTGACCAAAGCCTTGATTATCAAGAGGCTGAAGACCAGATCCACTGCAGAGGTGGCTGGCACCTTTAATGTGTCTCAGCGTCAATACAAAGATTTAAAAAAAAAGTTTGAAGAATGGAGATTTTTTTTTACAAGCCCAGGTCGGGCAGACCCCGCAAACAACTGCTCAGGAGGAACGTTTTTGGGTTCGAAAATAAAAAGGGCCAGCCCCTCTTCCCTTCACACAGCTCCAACAGGCCTAATCACCCAAGTCCCTGTGTCAACTAGAACAGTTTGTAGGTTTCTGTCTCGAAATAGCCTCCATGGTCGAATCAGTGCCCATAAGCCAGCACTCAACAAAAGGCAATTAAAAAATTGTGTGGTATTTGCCAAAGCCCACAGCCTGCTAAACAGATGGACCTGGAAAAGTGTCAGAAGGGGGATTTCTTAGATGAATCTTCAGTTGAATTACACCACACCGCCGCAAAACTGCAGGAGACCTACCTGGAGCCGATGGATCCAAGATACACCCCCGAAAAACAGTTAAATTTGGTGGTGGAAAGATCATGGTCTGGGGTTATATTCATTTGTGGGGTGTGGAAAAAAATTTGCAAGGTGGAAGGCAATATCAATAGCCTAAAATATCAAGAGTAATTAGCTACCTGTCATGATCATGCCTGACAGAGCCTCAGCTTTGGGCTCTGCTCGCCGGCCGCGGCCGTTGCGTCGGAAGCCCTGGTTTCTTACATGATGCTTGGAATTGTATTCACTATTGTGAACTGTGTTTCTCCTCACTTTTTGCTTTTATTGATTTCTGCCAACGCCCTGGCCAGGAATCCTCCAGCAAATCCCTTTTGGGTTTTTAAAGGTTTTTTTCCTTTTTTTAGGACAACCTTCTGTTCCTATCCGGTCTTGTGTTTTTTTTTCCACCTATGGGGCCCCAATTTCCTTCTTTGGTTCCCTATTTAAAGGATCATTTCTTTTCCATCTTTGCCTGCTATAGAGGTCATTATCGCATATTGCTAAGTTTCCTTCTGTATTACTTTCTGGGATCTGACCCTGCTGTGCTACTGACTTCTCTCTCTCTTTGTGATTTTGTACTGCTGGGGCCCGACCGTATTCTGACCCTGCTGTGCTACTGACTTCTCTCTCTCTCAGTGATTTTCTACTGCTTCGCCCGACCGGTATTTACCTGGCTAGACTGACCCCTCTTTATTGTGTTCTGTCTTTGTCTATGTCTTGTGTCTGCACTTGCTTAGTATAGCTCTTAGTCTTCTGGTTGGGGCTGACCTATTAACGAGCCGGGCACCCCAAAAGGCAGGGACAGTGGTTGGGACCAGTATCAGGGCCTCACTCTGTTTGTGTCTGTTCGTGTGCCCCTGACTGGTTCCTGACATTATAGCAGGCCCACATTACCCCAGTCAACCCTCCCGGTGGTTCAACATGAGTACGAACTTGTCGGTCACTGACCGCCTAGGGGAGTTGACAACCCAATTCCAGGGCATGGCGGGACTTATAAATCAAATCTCGCAGCGTTTGGACGCCATAACAACCCCAGTACCTGGACTTGCCACTCCGTCTGTGTCCGTATCTGCCCCTGCATTTGTGAATCCCAACGTCCGTTACAAGTCTAAGATGCTAATGATAATTACCTTTGCCAAATGGTGCAGGAACCGACTAGAGGAAAGGCCCTTCTAGACCTAATATTAACTAATAGACCTGACAGAGTAACAAAGGTTCAGGTTGAGGGGCACCTAGGGAATAGTGACCATAATATAATAAATTTCCGTTTATCCTTCAATAGAGTTTTTTGTCAAGGAGCCACAAAAACACTGAATTTTAGGAAGGCAAAATTTTATTCTGCTTTGGGAGGCCCTAAACCGTATTGACTGGGACAATGTTGTTTAAATATGGAAGAACTAATAATAAATGGGATATTTTGAAAACATCCTAGGCTACCACTGTGAGAGGTACATACCTTATGGTAATAAAAAAAATTAGAAACAGGAAAAACCCAATGTGGATCAACAGGGATGTAAAGAGGCAATAAAAAACAAAAAGAAAGCGTTTCACCTACTAAAACAGGAGGGCAGTGAAGAGGCACTAAGAAGCTATAGGGAAAAAAATAAAGTGTGTAAAATAAAGATAAAGGAAGCAAAGCTGGAGACGGAAAGACATATTGCTATAGAAAGTAAAACTAACCCCAAAATATTTTTTAACTATATAATAGTAAAAGATTAAAACAGAAAATGTTGGCCCTTTGACAAATACTGAGGGAGAGACAGTAGAGGGCGATGAGAAAAAGCAAACTTATTAAACACTTTTTTCTCCACTGTATTGACCGAGGCGGAAGACCTTCCAGTTGAACAGAGAGAAGTGGTAAACTCCAACTTAAAAGTTTCTTGTCTAACCCAGGAAGAAGTGCAGCTCTGTCTTAGGAAGATTAAAATAGACAAATCCCCAGGTCCAGATGGCATACACCCATGTGTCCTAAGAGAGTTAAGTGATGTCATAGATAGGCCCCTATTCTTAATATTCATGGACTGTCTAATAACGGGGGTATGTCCCAAAGGATTGGCGCATAGCAAATGTGGTGCCAATATTCAAAAAGGGGTCAAAAAGTGATCCAGGAAACTATAGGCCAGTAAGCTTAACCTCTGTTGTAGGTAAAATGTTTGAAGGTTTTCTCAGAGATGCTATCCTGGAGTATCTCACTGAAAATAAATGTATAACGCCGTTCCAGCATGGGTTCATGAAGGATCGGTCCTGTCAGACTAATCTCATCAGCTTCTATGAGGAAGTCAGTGCTAGACTGGATCGGGGTGAGGCACTGGATGTCATATATCTAGATTTTTCTAAAGCATTTGATACGGTGCACATAAAAAGGTTGGTAAATAAAATGAGAATGCTTGGACTGGGGGAAAATGTTGGCAAGTGGGTAAGTAACTGGCTCAATGATAGAAACAAAGGGTAGTAATTAACGGTACATACTCAGACTGGATCGCTGTTACTAGTGGGGTACCACAAGGGTCAGTATTGGGCCCTATCCTCTTTAACATTTTCATTAATGATCTTACACAGGGAATACACAGTAGAATATCGATCTTTGCAGACGATACTAAGCTCTGGAAAGTAATCAACACAATAGAGGATAATATGGTATTACAAAGGGATGTGGATAAGTTGGAGGCCTGGGCAGGGAAATAGGCAGATGAGGTTTAACATGATAAATGCAAGGTTATGCACATGGGGAAGAGAAAATCCATTACATGATTACATGTTAAATGGAAAAACACTGGGTAAAAGTGAATGGAGAAGGACTTGGAATCCTGGTGGACAGTAAACTTAATTGTAGCAGCCAGTGTCAGGCAGCAGCAGCCAAGCAAATAGGATCATGGGGTGCATTAAAAGGGGCATAGATGCACATGATGAGAACATGATTTTCCCATTATGCAAGTCACTGGTTAGACCACACATGGAATATTGTGTACAGTTTTGGGCACCAGTGCACAGGAAAGACATTGTAGAGCTTGAACAGGTACAAAGGCGGGCAACAAAAATTATAAAAGGACTGGGTGGACTACAGTACACAGAAAGATTGGCAAGATTAGGGTTATTTAGTTTAGAGAAAAGAAGGCTTCGGGGACATAATAAATATGTTTAAATACATCAAGGTCAATATAGAGATCTCTCCCAAGATTTATTTATACACAGGGCTGTATCTAGAACAAGGGACATCCTTTACGTCTTGAGCAACGAAAGTTTCTACATAAACATAGAAAGGGATTCTTTACTGTAAGAGCAGTGAGACTAAGGAATTCTCTGCCAGAGGGACTTGTCATGGGGAATTCAATAACCGAGTTCAAAAAGGTTTGGATGCATTTCTGGAGCGTAATAATTATAACAAGTTACAGTGACTAGGATTACAGGAGAGGGGTCATTGATCCAGGGATTTTTCGATTACCAGATTGGAGTCAGGAAGGAATTTTTCCCAAAAATGAGGACAATTGGCTTCTACCTCATTGGGGGTTTTTGCCTTCCTCTGGATCAACACCTTAGCACAACAGGCTGAACTAGATGGACGACTAGTCTTTTTTGTAGACTTACAAACTATGAAACTATGAAACTATGCTTCTACCAGATTGCTTTGATGGAAACCCAGACAGGTTCCAAACTTTCAGGGAATCCTGTCACCTGTTTTTTCGCTTTAACTACTTTCCCTCTGAGGCAGAAAAAGTAGCGGTTGTGGTGTCTCTCCTCCAGGGCCCACCTCAGGATTGGGCTTTAGCTATGCCCCCTGAAGCCCAGGAGTGGAATTCAATTGACAGATTTTTTCAGGCTTTAGGTCATGTCTACGATAATCCTAACCGTGTGGCATGGGCAGAAACTCACCTGCTATCTATTCAGCAGGGCCGCCGCTCGGCCGAAGAATTTTGTTTTGAGTTCCGCCAATGGTGTACCATGACCGGGTGGTCTGATCAACCCCTTAAAACCCTCTTCAGACAAGGATTGTCTGATGCGGTAAAGGATGCCATGGTCAGCCATCCAACCTCTGAGACTCTAAATGACTTTATGACTCTAGCTGTGACCATTGACAGAAGACTGAGAGAGAGACGCAGGGAAAAACAAGGTGGGTCGACTTTTCAATTTAAGTCAAATTTTTCTGTAAAACCTTCTGCTACCTTCTCTGAAAATTCCCCTCTTCTATCCTCATCACCATCTCCTGAAGAAGAACCCATGGTGTTGGGTTTTACATCTGCTGCCACCAGGAAGAGACATCGGTTGGAGAATGCCTTGTTCTTTTATTGCGGAAAACCCGACCATTTCCTGAGAGACTGTCCGACTAGGCCCAAGTCACCTCAAGGAAACGCCGAACGCCCGAGTAATTTCCAGGAAGGTAACTCGGGTATACGGTACCGCCTAATCTGGTAAATAGTTTTTTTTTCCCGTTTTATTGGTCCTAATTCAAAGAATTTTGCTTGTCAAGCTATGATTGACTCGGCGCTGCTGCTGTTTTATTGTTGCTGTGCCAGGCCCTTGGGGGTTTGGAATACTTCCATTGAGTTTCCTTTTTTGTGTGGAGTAGTTCTATCCCTATCGGGGGAAGAATAAAATTTTGTATGCTGGGGAACTTTGAATTTTGGGAGTTGTATACGGAAAAATTTTGTTTTTTTTTCTGGAAAAATTTTTCGGGGGTATTTTTTTGGCTTCCCTGGCCCGCCTCCATAATCCTGTGTTTGATGGAGAACCATGGCTGTAAAAGGGGGGGATCATGTGGTTTATTTAAGATGTTGACCCCCTGCTGTGGGCGGGTAATTAATATCAAAAATATTTTAAATTTGTAATCTGACATCTTAGTAGAGTTGTTGCCGATAATCTGCCCCCTGCACAGCCTTTGATTGTACCATAACCTCATACGGGGGGGGGGGGGGCCAAAGTTAACTTGTCTGCCCCGGAGCAGGAACTAAGCATTTGTATTTTTAAGGGAAACCCTGAAATTTTTTCTTTTCGGAAGTATGTTCTGACTACTGTTTTCACAGAGTTTGTCTAAATGTCTCTCCTTTGCTATGGGAGGATTCCCATCTCATGTACTCTGCGCACAGGTTTTAAACCAAAATAGAATCTCGTTTTGCTGTGCACGTTGGGTAGGAGTCATAAGTCTTTAAAAAGCTAAAATAAAACAAATCAATAAAAAAAAAACCGCCCCAGACCAAAATTTTCTTCGTCTTCAAGTCCTCTAGAAAATTGTGCTCCAAAACCCCAAAAAGGGAAAAAAATTGGTAAGCCCTACCTAAACCAAGGGGGTTGTTTGAGGGTCCGGTGGCCCCTCTAAAGGGGGGGGGGTACTGTCATGATCTGCCGACAGAGCCTCGCTTTGGGTTTTTGTCGCCGGCCGGGCCGTTGGTCGGAACCCTGGTTTTTAATGTGTTGGAATTGTTTATAGTGTGAACTGTGTTTCCTCACTGTTTGCTTGATTGATTTTGGCCAACGCCCTGGCCAGGATCCCAGCACTTTTGAGTTTAAGGTTTTCTCTTTTTGATAGACAACCCTTTTGTTCCCATCGGTCTTGTGTTTTTTCACCTATGCCCCCCATTCTGCCCTTTTTTGGGTTCCTTTTAAAGGATTATTTCTCTTCATTTTTGCCGCATAGAGGTATTTGATATTGCTAGTGTTTCCTTCTGTATTTCTTTTGGTATCTGACCTGCTGTGCTACTGACTTTTCTCTCTTGTGATTTTGTATGCTGCGCAGACCGGTATTTTGCCTGCTGTGCTACTGACTTCTCTCCTTTTCAGTGATTTTGTTTTGCTGGCTCGCCAGATTGACCGGCTAGTCTGACCCCCCTTTTTTTTGTTCTGTCTTTTTTTTTGTTGTGTCTTTGTCTGCACTTAATTTTTGTGGGTCCCGTCTTCTGGTTGGGGGCCCACTATTTAAAGGGGCAGGCACCCCCCAAAGGGAGGGCCCTGGTTGGGGCCCGTATCAGGGGCCTTTCCCTGTTTGTGTCTGTTCGTGTGCCCCCTGATGGTCCTGACAAACCTCTTAAATTCCCTTTTCATTTAAAAAGGGGTCAACTTTGCAGAGGTGGTTTTTCCTCTCATACTCCATTCTACATCAAAGTTCCTCAAGGCAAAGAAGATCAAGGTGTTCCAGGACTGGCCAGCTCAGTCACCAGACATGAACATCATTGAGCATGGTTGGGGTAGGATAAAAGAGGAAGCTTGGAAGACAAAAACAAAGAATCTTGAAGAACTCTGGGAGGCATGAAAGACTGCATTCTTTGCGACTCTTCATCAATAAACTGTATGAATCATTGTCGAAACGCATGGATGCAGTCCTTCAAGCTCATGGAAGTCACACAAAATATTAAATATGGCTCTATTAGCACCACAACTTTAGTCACCAATGTTATGAAACATATCTTTCTATTTGAAGTGAATTATTTGTTTGATTTTCACATTACTTTCTGTGGGCGACAAAACTTTTGTCTTACCAACATCTGACCTTTCTGTGTTCCTTAAATGATCAATATTTCAGAAGTGAAGCAAATTTATTTTCGTAAAAAAAAAAAAACTCATTTTGGAGGGTTTCAGCTTTCATATGAGTCATTTCTAAAATGATGAATTTTAAGTCAGGATATAAGCTTTGGTTTTCACAACACGGATAAGCGACAGAACTTCTGTCAGGGACTGTGGTGAGGTGAAAGCTCTCTTCACACCGCTGTTCAGAACTCTTCTCAAAGGGTTCTCTTGGCCGGTTAACTTTTTTTTTAAAGGTAAGATTAGAAAAAGTCTGTGGCACTATCGTTGCTGTTAAAAATAATGCACTCTCAACAGAAACCTCGAAGACCACATTAGAGTTAATGAGGTCCATAAGTGTTGGTTTGGATCTGTTGTAAACTGGCTCTGTCATATTGTCTAGCATGAACAGAGCCCAAAATGCTATTCTATTCCTCTTTGTGACCAATGTCTTGAGAATATATCAGGGAATTTCATATAAGGTTATAATCAGATTTGCTTCCTTACTATATGTAATAAGATATAGATGTTCTGGGAATTTCACTTTCTGTTTAGCAGATTAGTCTGATACCTTGTAGACTACATAAAAAAACAGGATCTTGATAAATCATGAAAGGAAGTTGCTATTTTTGTATTGTAGTCTCTTAATTTAGTTTTTTGACCAACTACATAAATTTACATATATTTGTAGTTGTATTTTTGTATTTTCTTGAAGACCTTGAGTATATGAATATTTTTTTTATTTCAGCCATTGCATTCCAACAGTTATATCTCTTTTTATTATTTCATGCTCAGTGTAGCTGTATCAGGCTTTGTTTTAGCCGCCTAATGCTATAATTTATGAAGGCCCAATCCAATATTGGCAACGCTCTACTAACACTAAAAAACAGTCAAAAGAAATGTAGGAATTATTGAAAAAGCATTTCTGCTAGTTTAGATACATGACAATTTGAGGGCCTTAGTGTACATTTTTGATCAAAACTGTAAGAGGCCCATCTGCCGTCAGCAAGAGAACCTCAATACAGATAGGAACATAATCTGTTACTTCTCTTGGTGCCGGTTCAGACCTCTCTTAATTATTTGCAATGGCAGTTAAGGAGAACTACAGGACTAATCTGCCGTAGACGAAACCCTTCCTATTTTGTAGCCATATTCTAAATCCACTTTAAGGCAGATAAGTTCAGACCTCCACATTTCAGGGAGAGAAGATTCCAGCTACAAACTACTCTGCATTGATTTAAAAACCTGTGCAGATGGGTGGAGTGTGAAAGCCAAAGCTTAAAAATGAGCAAAGGTGCATGCTGGTGTGGCAGTAAAATACAAACACAATCCAATATCAGTAGCACTCTACTGTATAATACAAACACAATACAATATCAGCAGCACTCTACTGTATAATACAAACACAATCCAATATCAGTAGCACTCTACTGTAGAATGCTGCTGATATAGGATTGTGTTTGTATTTTACTGCCACACCAGCGGCACCTATGCTCATTTTTAAAAAAAAAACTTTTTGGATGTGCAGACCAAACATTGTTTTTCTAGACTGCAATTTATGAAGGTGCTATGTTTTGGTATATATAACAACATTAGCATTTAATATGTATTCATTTTTATTTTCACAAAAATCCTGTTGCAGTTTTCTATTATTGTTTAGATCTTTATCGTTTATGATCATAAGCCTAAGGTTTAATCCACATGACAAATATTTTAAATTATAATCCACACTAAAACTGTCTAAGGCCTCGTTCACACGGCTTATTTTGCCGCAGATTGGCGCTGTACTGCGTGCCGGATTTGCGCTGCAGTACGGTGCCAATCCGTCTGAGTCATTACGGTAATCCACTGCTCTCATAGAGAACAGTGGATTCCGTCGCTCCTCCCCGCTCCCCAAATCCGCCGCGGGGGGAGAAAGTGACATGCACATTATTTAGATAATGCATTGTCTATGGGCCGGGCAGCGGCGCCCATGCCGCGCTCCAGCCCCGCCCCTGTTCCGCCCCTTATTCACGCCGGATTTGTGAGCTCAATACGGCTCACAAATCCGTCGGGAATAAGCCGTGTGAACACGGCCTAAAACTGACATAATGCATATTTCCTCAGTCAGTTTTTTAAGAGTAAAAAAACTAAAAACCATGTTCATTCTCCTACAAAAAAGAATGAAAATCAGCTCACCATACAAGGAAGTCTTCCAGTGGCGGAGGCATGGTCAGAAAGAATGGTGAGACTTCTTCATTACAAATGCAGAACACATTTAGAGACCAGCTTCATGCGGTTTGTAATTAAAAATACATCACTTTATTATTGTAGTGATGTATTGGGATGCAGTTGTCTTCCATGCTTATATATTTTTAAAATTTTCTAGAATAATTAAGTGATGTATTTTTAATTACAAACCGCATTCCATGGATATGAAACTGTTCTCTGCACATGTTCCATGTTCATTCTTCTGCCTTATTTCACATGTGGATCCATGTCCAAAATGACATACAAATGTTTTGGCTGCAGATCCATGTCCAAAACTCCATAGGTATGAATGGGATTTGTTTTTTCACTGTAAACCCGCCAGGAAAAAAAACGACCTTAAATCCACATGAAATACTCATTGAAAACCGCGTCGTCCAATGCAGTTTTTCGAAGGTAGAATTGAACAAGAATCTGAAGAGTAAATTTTACTTCAGGGTCTTCAGGAGCGCTGTCAGTGTCATCTAATGGGTTTAGCATTGCTGTGATGATTTCCATTCCAACGATAACCATGATTGAAATGTGAACAGCGCTTAACAACAGGAAATCTTGGCAGATATCACTGGGATTCTTCAATTGACCCTGGGCTGTCTTTGGGAATTCCTATGAAATGATAACATCTAGGGTGACATGTATTAAAAATGACACTGCCTTGATAGTATAGCATTCATCAGTTAACTGGTAAAGATCACAGGTTTATGAAGTTTCTGTGCACTACAGCCATTGCTCCACTCCCAACTGCAGGAGCACAGTAGCAGCGATGATGCATGCTTGTCATGAGTCAGTAGCAGGTTAAATATTATAGATTTTTTAAATTTTAGATTTAGATTTTATTCAGCTACTGTATTCAGTTTGTGTATTTGTATTACAAAGACAATATACATACAATTAATTTTCTATTATCCTATGACATCACCTATTAATTACATAGCAAATATATGATAAATGGAATCACAGGAGTTTACAGATGCTGTAATCATTTACTTGCATTAGTGAAGAAAATGTTTCAAAAGGGATAAAACAAACAGAGCATGTTTGCTAAACATTTCCATATCTTTGTAAGAGCTATTGGCGTGTTTGGAGACTGACATCCACACTAGTCTTCATTGCTTCATACCACTGAACTACATCCAATGTAATCTTTGCTGAGCAGGCTTATTCCATATATATAACAAACTGTGCCAGCCAATTATTTAGAAGACATTTTTTTCAGGTCCCAAAACACTGGAAGGTCCCACGGTTTAGCACCAGCAGGAAGCATATTATACAAGTAAATAGCATTTTTTGAGGTTTGATATTGAAGTGTGAAGTATGGGTCAAATGAATATTGACAATAAGTACACATGTGGCTGCAAGGGCTGTGTCAGCAACCAACTCAGTTTCACTCAAGTTTATAGCATTTTCAGAGCATGCTTATATTTTCAGAGCATGCTATACATTGTCATAATGTAATTCAGAATTCTTTTGGATTGTTTGAATGTTAATTTTTTGACTAATTTGCCATGCAATATACTGTTTGGAAAATACAATAGGTACATTAACTGTAATTTTATGATAATACTGTTATATACTTTATGCATGCTAATGCCTTTAATGCTTTAGTATCCAATGCAGAACTTCATATTTCGGTAAATAGGTCAGACATAGTCTTATTCATACAACATTTGCCCTATAGATCTCTATGGCCCTGTCACAGTCCAGCTGCAGTATCTGTTGGGATAATTTATTACAGTGTCCTGACATATAACTCACAGAAAAAATTGGACATTATTTACTCAAAAACCGAAACACAAGTTCATACTTACCACACAATGGCTGGACAATAGACTACACATAGTAGGAGGCAATATAAGCCCTAGTGCTACCTAGGAGAGATATAACATGCAGATACCTAATGAGCAGTTGCTCACACACCCATCCCCCATGAGGGCAATAGAATAATAAAAAACTGCACTTTGGATAAGTACCAGATCACACCAATATGCAGAAAGCCACAATATTATACAAGGGGAGACAGTACAAATGCAAAAATACTGATAACAAAACTCACACCTTCTATGTATGAGAGGGTGGTTGCTAGTATTATAATTGCATGTAGATAAGGTAATATAAAGGTGCCACTTATACAGATATGTGTGGTACATCATGTTGGATTACAACCTATGATGCCTATACTATTCAATTGAATGGGCTGCTAAGCGCATTTCAGGTGTCCAGCACAAAATACTGATACCCTCAGGTGCCAAGTATTTAGGGAAAAAATTACATACTGGAAAATTTTTGTCCTGACATATGCCAAGAATGGGATGGAGGTTGGTGGGCAAAAATTAGATGTAAATGAAGCCTAATAATCATAGAACATGTCCTTTAACTCCTTAACAACCGCGCACCGTCTTTTGACGGCGGCCGGTGCGGGTCGTTCGTCTGCAGCGACGTCTTTTGGCACCACTGCAGACACGTGAGTTTGCGGCGCCCGGGCGCCGCAGCTGCGCTGAGATCGGGGCTGTACTGCACAGCCCTGATCCCAGAGCATCTCCTGAGAGCACCAGGTTGCGGAGGAAACCTCCGCAACCCGGTGTTTTAACACTTTGATTGCGGAGGTGCGTTACCGCAGCGCAATCAAAGGGTTCCCCTGCTCTGTCGGGTGATCGGAACACCTGGTGACCCGACAGAGCTGGGGAAAGGCTGCACAGTCAGCCCTGGGAACCTAGAGTGGCCCCAGAGCTGTCTGTGTATGAAGCCAGTGACCCGGACACACTGTGTGCTGTCCAGATCACTGCCTTTGTCGAAGTGACACAGATTAGAATGTATTAGCATATTCATATATGCTAATACATTACTAAGTGTAAAAAATGGAAGTAAAAAAAACAGAAAAAGTGTAAGAAAAAAAGAATAAAAAAATAATTAAATTTTTAAAAAATTTTTGTTAAAAAAAAACTGGGGAAAAAATTTACACAAAAAACCCAAATATTGGTATTTCCCCACGAAAGGAATAACCCGTAGAATTAATTAACAAATTAAATTTAAATGTGGAAATGTGAATGGGGTAAAAAAAAAAAAAATTTTTTTTTTTTGAAAATAAAAAAAAATTCTGCAATTTTTAGTGAAAATTAAAAATATTCCCCCCTAATGTACAACTTGTCTCCCAAAAAAACGAGGTTTTATACAAATTTCGTCATTTTAAAAAAAAAAAAAAGTTACAAAAATGTTGAAAAGCAAAAGGGGCAAAAAAATAAAAAAAAATTTCCCGGTCATTTAAAATACTTTTCAGGGTTTGGCTTAAAAGGGGTTTAAGGGTGGGAAATGCTAAAATTAAATAAAGCTGAATGGGCATTAGTTAATTAACTTATGCAGTACTTGACTAATTAACCCATATTAAAAAACCCCCGAAATTTTCAATTTTTTTTTTATAATAAAAAAACAAACTTCTAATTTAGCTCCTTAATGCAGTGGGATAGCTAGCTTTTCTTTTTTTTAGACTAATGCTTTAAAAACATGGGGGTTAAGGTTTTTAAATTCCTAAAAAAATTCCCCAAAATAAACGAAGGGTTTTGAGCAGACTTTTTTAAACGGCAAGGGGGTGTGGGAGGGTTTTTGGGTCCCTGACCTCTGCAGAAATGGGGGAAATGTGGGCTTTTAAAAAAGGAAAAGTATATTAGGAACGTGCCCAAAATTTTGTTAAAAAAAAGTTTTCTTTTGATGTTTATCAAAATTTTTATGTACCCAAAAATCAGGTAGTTAAAAATTATTATATTGTGTTCAAAGGTGGTTATTTACTTTAACCCCCCCCAAACCAAAAAATACATTAGAATTTTGTCAAGGGGCCCCCCAGCCGCAGGTTGGGTGGGGGTGGGACCCCTGTCCCCCTTTTCCGCATCCTTCCGGGGGGGTCCGCCCCGGTCCAATTCAGCGGGGTGCACCCCCCCCAGACAAAAAATTACCCAGCTACGCTCAGTCTCCCCATTCTTCGTTAATTGGTAATTGCCCCGTGACCCTATTAACGTACCACCCGGCACTTTCTTGCCGGGGCTATGTTTTTTGCCCCCCCCCCCCCCCCCCCCCCCCGTACCATAGAGAAATGTTCTAGTGCGTTCCCAAAATTTTTCCGTGGTTTCCACCCACACTAGTCCTTGAAACGAACCCTTTTCCGCCCGCCTGACCCGCCGCCCGCCCCGATACAGTTCCGTCTTTGATTTTGTACCTGCGCACCTCGGCCGCCATCGAAGCTGTCAGTCGGGGTAGCGACCCGGGAGGACTCCCCCCGCAGCAAAACCCATCCTGCCTTGCGGCGGGCCTTTGGGAAAACCGGGCCATTACACCCGCTCCCTGGGTTTCTGCACCTCACTTGCGGTGTCCCCGTGGGTCCATACTCCTGCCCAAAAGTTAGATTTTGGCCAGGATCCCGCCAGGGCCTCTGTGTCGCGGATCGTCTACCCTTGTCGTTAGAGTGCAGCAGATTGCGAACAGGCCGACCAGTTGACTCAGCTCACCGCCATGATACAGCAGCTCCTCTCCATCCAGCAGCAGTTGCAATCTCCGCCCGTGGTGGACCCTCACCGGCTTTCCCGTCGACGAGCAGGGAACTTGTGCCTCTACTGGGCTGGCATGGATCAAGTTCGAAGGGGCTGTCCGAGACTGCCTTAGCGGTCGGGAAACTCCCACACCTAGGCCACGTAGGAGAGCCGTTCCTAGGTGTGATCTCTACATCTCCATGACTGATGATGCTGGTAGTGGTCACGACCAAAACGGGACTCTGATTCCAGGTGGTGGCGTTCCTGGACTCAGGTACCACCGGGAACTTCATCCATACCTCCCTGGTATCTCGGTATCATCTGCTGACGGTTCAACTGGAAAGGCCACTGATGATATCTTTGGTTAGCGGTGAGCTCCTGAGAGACCCCATACAGTACCTTACCAAGCCCGTGTCTCTCCAGGTGTGGGGCCCTGCACAAGGAGAAGATCACCTTCTATGTACTGCCTCGTTCTTCCTTGGCTATCCTGTTGGGGCTTCCGTGGCTGCAGCACCATGCTCCTACACTCAACTGGAAGACAGGCGAAGTTACTTGTTGGGGACCTGATTGCCAGAACCTCTGTCTGGTTGTACCTCGCCCGGTGTGTCCCACTTCTCCGCAGTCATCCCTCAAGCCCCTGCCAGATCTGCCCGAGGAGTACCGGGAATTTGCGGATTTCTTCTCGGAAAAGCAGGCTGAGACGCTGCCGCCCCATCGCCCTGAGACTGCCCGATCGATCTCCTGCCCGGTACCAGTCCTCCCGGTGTAGGGTGTATCCGTTGTCTGCACCTGAGACTCAGGCCATGTCAGCCTATATTCGAGAGAATTTGCAGAGGAGCTTTATCCGCAAGTTCTCGTTGCTGGCCGGTGCCGAGTTCTTCTATGTTGAAAAGAAGAATGGATCTCTTCGTCCCTGCATCGATTACCGAGGCCTAAATAAAATCACTGTGAACAGTTACCCCTTGCCACTGATCTCGGAACTCTTCGACTGACTCCGTGGAGCCAAGATCTTTTCTAAATTGGATTTGTGGGGAGCGTACAACCTCATCAGGATCCGTGAGGGCGATGAGTGGAAGACGGACTTCAACACACGTGATGGGCACTTTGAATAGTTGGTGATGCCTTTTGGTCTGTGCAACGCCCCAGCCATCTTCCAGGAGTTTGTTAATGACATTTTTAGGGACCTTCTCTACACTTGTGTCATTGTCTACCTGGATGACATCCTGATATTCTCGCTTGATCTGCAGACCCATCGTCTGCAGGTTCGCCAAGTATTGAGACATCTCCATAATAATCACATGTACGCCAAGCTGGAAAAGTGCCTATTTCATCAGACGAGTCTACTGTTTCTAGGCTACATTGTCTCGGATAATGGCCTGCATATGGATCCAGCTAAGTTGTCGGCCGTTCTATAGTGGCCTCGGCCAGTCGGACTTCGGGCCATTCAGTGCTTCCTGGGGTTTGACAATTATTATCGGCAATTTATTCCCCATTTTTCCACACTGGTTACACCGATTGTGGCGCTGACAAAGAAAAACGCCAACTCGAGACTCTGGTCTCCGGTGGCCGAAAGAGCATTTACGGAATTTAAAGATTACCTTTGCTTCAGCCCCTGTTCTGTCTCGCCCTGACCCAGAGAAGTCTTTTTCGTTGCAAGTGGATGCCTCGTCCGTGGGGGCGGTCCTCTTGCAAAAAGGACCTAGGGGCAAGACTCTCACGTGCGGATTCTTCTCCAAGATGTTCTCGCCGGCGGAGAAGAATTACGCCATCAGGGATCGCGAATTGTTAGCCATCAAGCTGGCACTGGAGGAGTGGTGCCATCTCCTAGAAGGAGCTCGTCATCCCATCGACATATACATGGACCACACAAACCTCCAGTATCTTCAGACAGCTCAACGTCTAAATCCCCGTCAAGCTAGGTGGTCGCTGTTCTTTTCGTGCTTTGACTTTCGGATTCACTTTCGCCCAGCAGAAAAGAACTTCAAGGCTGATGCGCTTTCCCGCGCTTCAAATACTATCGGAGAAGAACAAGGTCCGCAGCATATTATACCCCCAGAACGTTTGATCCACGCCGCCCCACTGGATCTCCAACAGGTGGCCCCGGGTAAAATATATGCCCATGACACTCCGGAAGAGGATTCTCAGGTGGGGTCCTTGCTCCCGGATGGCGGGGCATCCCGGGGCTCGGAAGACGTACCAGTTAATTTCCCGCTTCTATTGGTGGCCAGCTCTTGCCAAAGACACAAAAGATTTTGTGGGAGCCTGCATCACCTGTGCCCACAATAAGACTCAGCGTCATAAGCCCATCTGGTTTGCTTCAGCCCTTGCCGACAGCTGATTCTCCATGGTCACAGGTTTCGATGAGCTTCATGACCAATCTTCCGCCTTCTGCGGGTAATGCTGTGAACTGGGTGGTCACGGATTGTTTTTCTAAAATGGCTCACTTTGTTCCTTTACCTGGTCTTCCCTCTGCTCCACAACTCGCCACTCTCTTCTTTGAGTAAATTTTCCATCTACATGGCCTCCCACAAAACATCGTCTCGGACCTGGAGGTTCAGTTCGTTTCCAGGTTTTGGCATGCTCTCTGCTCCCGATTTCAAGTGAAGCTGGACTTTTCCTCGGCCTACCATCCTCAGTCTAATTGCCAGGTGGAGAGGGTTAACCAGGTCCTTGGCACGTATTTGCGGCATTTCGTCTCTGGTCGACAAGATGATTGGGCCACCTTATTGCCTTGGGCAATTCGTTGGACTCTGAGTCGACTGGCGCCTCGCCTTTCTTTGTGGTTTATGGGCTACATCCCCGCCCACCACTCCCCCCTGCCTACATCTTCCGAGGTGCCTGCGGTAAATTCCCTGGTCCGGGATATGACAGCCATTTGGGAGCAGACACGCCAGTTCTTGCAGCGTGCTTTGTTCGCATGAAGAACCAGGCGGACAAGAAGAGAAGACCTTTGTTCCAGGAGATAAAGTTTGGCTGTCCACAAAGTATATCCGGCTCAAGATTCCCAGCTACAAGTGAGGTCCACGCTTCTTGGGTCCATTTGAGGTGTTGGAGCGGATCAATCCTGTGGTCTATAAGCTCCGTCTCCCTTCTACTCTGCGGATCCCGAATTCTTTCCATGTCTCCCTATTGAAACCTGTGGTGCTTAATTGCTTCTCTTGGAAAGTCGCCTCATCTCCATCTGATGCTGAGGCCTCCAATGTGTTCGCGGTCAAGAAGATTCTGGCCATGAAAACTATCAGAGGGAGGCGACACTTTCTGATCGACTGGGAAGGATTCGGGCCAGAGGAGAGATCTTGGGAGCCGGAGGATAACATTTTAGACTGTGAGCTAGTACAAAAATGTCTTCATTCCAGAAAGAGGGGGAGGCTTAAGGAGGGGGTACTGTCATGGCTGGCCCCAAAGCCCACAGGTTGGGCTGTGGGCGCACCTGTGTCCCCTCTGTCCGCCCTGCTTCAGGGACGAGAACTTACCTAGCCGTGCTCCAGTCTCCTCGCTTCTCTCGGCCTATATAACAGCACCACCCCTGGCACTTCCTTGCCGGATCTTTGTGTGCCTAGTACCATAGAGAAAGCGTTCCTAGTGCGTTCCCGACTTATCCGTGTTTCCGACCTACCGCTACGACCTCTGACCACATAACCTTTGCCGCCAGCCCTGACCTGCCTGCCTGTCCTAGACTACGAGTTCCGTCTCTCGATTTTGTACCACGCTGCACCTCGGCTCCCATCGCAAGCCCGTCACGTCAGGGGTAGCGACCTGGTAGGACTCCCACCGCAGCAAGCCCATCCTGCCTTGCGGCGGGCTCTGGTGAAAACCGGGACCTATTTAGACCCCGCTCCCTGGCATGGCCATCACCATCGCTTTCGGTGGTCCAGTGGATCCACTACTCCTGCCATAAAACACATCATGATTAGTGTTGAGCGATTGCGTTGGCTATCGAGATCGATCGATAGTCGATAGTCGGCCGCTATCGATAAGGTTTTTCGATAGTGGCATCGATTATGCGGGGAATGACCATTAAAGTCTATGGGAGAGAAAACAACACCTTAATTATTAAAACCCAAACAAGGCGGGGAAAAAGCTGAAATTAACATCCACAACAGTCAAATGGATAGTTACAAACTTAGGCAACACACTTAGGTTATAAAAGTCACAGAAAAAAAGTCACAGACCATTTACTATCCTGTCTTGTACACAGCCTGACCTTAAAACTGATCACCACAAATTAAAAATGCCAGAAGCAGTATGATTTGAACCATCATGTTACTTGAACGGACTTGAATATCCCTGTCCTGGAACGCAGGGATGAGCCCCAAACCTGCATGACCCCACATTTAAAAAGTGCCGGAAAAAGGCAGTCTTTCAACCACCATTTTAGTTTCATGGACATTGACTATACCTGTCCTGGGCCACAGCATGAGCCCCAAACCTGCATGACCCCCACATTTAAAAAGTGCCGGAAAAAGGGTCTTTCAACCACCCATTTTTTTTTTCCCAAGGGGACATTGACTATCCTGCCCGGGGCCCAAACACCCATAAAACCCAAACCTGCATGCCCCCCCAAATTTCAAAATTTGCAAAAAAAAGGAGTCTTTCAACCCCATTTTATTTTTCACGGGGACATTGTTTATACCTGTCCGGGGCCCACACCCATGACCCCCAAACCGGGCATGACCCCACTTTTTAAAAAAGTCCCAAAAAAGGAGTCTTTCAACCCCCATTTTATTTTAAAATGGACTTTGAAAAAAAACCTGTCCGGGCCCACAGCAGGGCCCCCCAAACCTGATGCCCCCACTTTTCAAAATTTCCCGGAAAAAAGGGAGTTTTTCCCCCACCTTTTTTATTTTCATCTTGGAATTTTTTGATATCCCTTGTCCGGGGCCCAAACCGATGACCCCCAAACCTGCATGCCCCCCCACATTTAAAAAGTGCCAGAAAAAGGAGTTTTTTAAACCCCAAATTTTTTAGTTGCCCTGGACAAAACTTTTCCCTGTCCTGGGCCACAGCAGGGACCCCCAAACCTGCATGCCCCCCCACTTTTAAAAAATTTCCCGGAAAAAAGGAGTTTTTCAACCACCTTTTTTGTTTCACGGGACTTTGGGGACTAAAACCTGTCAGGGGCCCACGCATGAGCCCCAAACCTGCGGGCCCCACTTTTAAAAAAGTCCCCGGAAAAAAAAGTCTTTCAACCACCTTTTTTGTTTAAACTGGACATTGACTATACCGCCCTGGGCCCGGGAAGGGACCCCAAACCCCTGCTGCCCCCCACATTAAAAAGTCCCGGGGAAAAAGGAGTCTTTCAACCCCCATTTTAGTTTCACTGGACATTGATTTATCCCTGCCCTGGGCCACGATGGGGGCCCCAAACCTGCATGCCCCCCACTTTTAAAAAAAAAGTGCCAAAAAAGGAGTCTTTCAACCCCTTTTTAGTTTAAAGGGGACATTAAATATACCTGTCATGGGCCCAGCATGACCCCCAAAAATGCAGGGACCCCCAAAAAAAAAAGGGGCCCCGGAAAAAAAGGGAGTCTTTCAACCCTTTTTAATTTTTCCATGGACTTTGGGGACTATACCTGTCCGGGCCACGCATGGGGCCCCAAACCTGATGCCCCACTTTTAAAAAAAAGTCCCGGGGGAAAAAGGGGGTCTTTCAACCCCCTTTTTTTGTTTCACTGGACATTGCTAAAATGCCCTGGGCCACAGCATGCCCCAGGGCCGGAGTTACGGGGGTTTTTTTTTTGGGGGGGGGGGGGGTTTTTGGGAAAGGGGGGGAAAGGGCGGGGCGTCGTCATCTATTAAACGCGGGTTTAAAAATCCCCTGATGACGCAGAAACCGAAAATGTCGGGGCTGAAGCAGAGTGCGGGGGCGGGAAGTTGTGGAACTCCACCCTTTTCCTCTGAAACACTTTCAATACCGGGGGTAGCGTTTGGCCCCCCCGGGTTTTGAGTGTGGACCCAATTGGGGCTTCATTTGGAAAATACTGGGGGTTTAAACGCCCCCTTTTTCCCCCAGGGGCCCTTTATTTGGAATTTTTTTTTTCTCATTTTACTCAACGGGGCTGGAGGAAATGGTCTCTTTTTCTTTGTTCTCTGTCCGTGCTCCATACTCCATGCCCTTGAAAAACCTACTTTCGGGTAAAGGGTTTTCCCCGTACCTCCCTTGTACAATTAAGGGGAAATTTTTTTTAAAAAGCTATTTTGTACATGCCTAGTTTTTTAGTACTTTAATTTAAAAAAACCCTTTTTTAAAAAATGGGTTTGGAATCCCCCCCAAGTTTTTTGTTTATTTTTTTTTCTTTTGTTTTTAAAATTGGGTTGTTAAATTTTACGGGATTGATAGCTATTTTAAAAGGGATTTGCAAAAACAAGTCATTTTGAAATTTATGTGTTCTTTTAACAGTGCCCTACCTTTTCCCTGTTTCTGGACGCAAAATCCCCCTTTGAGCCATTTCTTGAAAAAATTGTGAAGAAACAAATGTCGGGGTTTTGGGAAATAACTTTTTTTTAGAAAGTAAAAACCGTAGTTTTAGCGCATGTCACAGAAAATGCCCCCAAAAATTAAAAGCAGGGGCCCCTTGGGGCCATTTTGGTCAATTTTTGAAAAACCCAAAATGTTTTGTTAGAAAAAAATTTTTTTTTTTTAATAGGACCTGTAGTTTTGCTCCCATTTCAAAGCAGCAGAAAAAAAAAATTATAAAAATGACTTCTCACCCAAGGGTTAAAAAAATTGGTGGGAAAAAATTGCATTTTTGAAGCCACATTTTTTTTTGTTAAAAAGGGACCATAATTATAGTTTGTATCTCACAGCAAAAATGACCCCCAAAAATTTTAAAAAAATTGCTTCTCACCCCATTTTTTAAAATTTTTGGGGGGAGAAATCCCACTTGGGAAGCCAAATTTCTTTTCCCAAAAGGCCCTTTAATTATAGCTGTATTTTCCAAAAAACATGCCCCCAAAAAAAATTTAAAAAAATTTGCTTCTCAGCCCTTTTAAAAAAATTGTGAGGGAAAAAAAGGGGCCATTTGGGAAGTACATTTTTTTCCCAAAAGGACCATGTTATTGTGTATTCACAGCAAAATTGACCCCCAAAACCATTGACAATGCAAAAAAACTTCTTAAGATAAAGTAAAGTAAAGGGAATACGGTGTTGTCATAAAACCTTGCTGCTTTTACAGTCTCCCCCACAGAAAAACCCAAAGGCAAAAAAAAAACCTGGGGGGAAAAGAAAAAATTTGCGTAAAAAAATGATCATTTTAAAAAAAAAGTTTTCAAGGGGCCTTTTCCCTGTTTAAAAAAGGGAAATGTGAAGTAGACTGGAATTTAAATGGGTGACCTCGGAAATTTGGGGGCCACAATCATCAGAGACCCATGCCTGTTTTCCATCTTGATAAAAATTAAAACGATCCACTTTTGTGGAAAAAGGGCCGGATGCGTTTGTCTGAATTTGCCCCCCCTCCAGTGTGCTAAAGGGTCCGCCCCAGATATGACGCGGGGGTGCGGGAAGGCCCAACACCTCTAGGGGCTGACGAGCAGCTTCGGGCCATTCGCCCAAATTTTGGATCCCCCAGAAGTCTATTGGGCCCGGAAAACATGAAAAAAACACGGTGTTGGACGAAAGTTTGTCTTTGCCCCATGATCTTAAGCTGATCTCTGGGGTGTTGGTTGTTTTCCCCTGCTTGCATGGTTGGTGGGTGGTAAACAAATTTTGCCAGAGGTCCCCCCTTTTTGGCTTCTGCCCCCCTTTCCCTGTGCTGCCCTACGCCTACTTGGCACTCTTTTTATTTGTCACGTCGCTGATGTTGTTCCACCGTGACATTTGGGGAAGTGAACCCAGACGAAACAGATTTTCCCAGTTGATAAATCGCAAGGTTCCCCCTTTTCCCTGCTTTTATCTCTTTTTGGGGGTTGGGGGGAAAAGGAAAGTGCTGATTTTTGTTTTGTCCCGGGGGGTTCCAGGAGGGTGGCCCCCCAGTAATGTTTTTCCCATTTTGAGGGGCCTTAATGCGAGGATCATGTTGGAGGAAATGGGACCCAAAGAACTCATGTGAGAGATGGACCCTTTGATTTCCCAACCCTCTGGGTCGGGGGGACTGGGCAAACTGACCCTTCCCTCTTTCTTCCTCCTAAAAATTCGCCCCAACCTTTTTCCCAAAGGGCCCGGGTCGTCTGTAACATCGGGTTTGGATTACCTCCTCCCCCTCCTCCCTCCCCCTCCGCTCCCTCCGGAACAGCTTAACACAGCCCATTCCCTGAAAATAAATGCCCCCTGGGGAGCTGATGCGCCCCCTTTTGCACTGGGCTCGGGGAACCCAAAACCCCGGGCCCAAAAGGGAAGGGGCCCCGTTTTGAAATTGTAAAAACCTGTGGGCCCTTGGGTGGATTTGAGGGAGGGAAAGGCTCCCGTGTCCGCATCTGTGTCCGTTCCCCCTCCGTGGGCTGGGGGGAAACTGTTTTTTAGGTGCCCAACGATCTTTCCCGAACTAAAAATAAACCAAAAATTTGCTCATGCTGACAAGGGCTTGTCTGCACTGCCCCATTTTGGTGGTTCTTCAAAATGGCAAGGATGGTGCGGGAGCTCTTTTCCCACCTGCCCCCCATTTCTCGGGGGGTTAAACCCCCCGAGGTCCGAAACCGCTGCTTGTCAGGCCTGGGTCATTTCCCTTTACTGGTAATGGCATTGGCTGCTGCCACAATCGCTGGAGCATGGGAGGGGGGAAATTTCCCAGCGTTTTGCCCGTCAACAATGAAAAGGGGTGACGGGGGGGCCCGAGCTGACGTTTGAAACGAAGCCAGGGGGGGCAAAGGGCCAGGGTGCAAAACGGCGGGAAGTGCAAAAATCAGACCTGGGCCCCTTTTCAGCAGGCGTCCAGCCCCCGGGTTTAGCTTTTTGAAATTTCTGGGGGAAAAAAGGTTCATGACATGTGCCCAGGAAAAAAAGGGGGTTTGTGCCCCGGGCCAAACCGATTTTTAAAGGCCCCAGCAGATTTCGCCCGTTTTTCGCACACCACCTTGCCTGGCAAAAGGTTCTTGTCACCCGGGCCAGCGCTCGGTCTCGTTGCTTAGACCCGTCCACAGCCCCTGCCCTGTTTTGGGGGAGGTCCCCAAAGGGGCAGTTTAAATTTAAACACGGGCCTGGGGTCTCTGGGCACGTGTTTGCCCCCAAAGAGGACCTTGGGGGGAAAAAAGCTCTGCCCCCAAAATTTTCTGCGGTTTTAAACCCCCTTTGGTGCCCCGAGCCGGGAGACCCAACGTCCCCCCAAAGAGACATCCACCCAGCTCACCCGTGAGCTGTCCAGAGTATTAGGGCCTTGGCCGTGCTTACTAGTCCATGTGTGGGGGTGAGTTTGGACTTTTCGGGCACAAAGCAGACAACCCCCGCTTGAAATTTTAGATGAACGTGGCTGGCCAGGGGCAGGGACGGCTTTTCTGGCAAAGAAATGGGCCGGGTCGGGGATCTGGTAAATTGGGGGGAAGGAGGGCCATGACGTGGCGGAACCCATTGTGTCCCCCCAGACGGGAAAAGGAAAAATTTCCAAGGGGCCCAAAAGGGCCCGGGAATTTCCCCCACCCTTCAGGCTTTTGGCTTTGGGGGGTTTGGGTTAAAGTGTTTTTTCTGCTTAACCCAAAACCCGGGAAAACAGAAGGTGGTGTAGACTGGCCCCTGTAGGCGTGAGGTCGTCAAAAATGGCGGAAGGAAAAAGGGGGTTGGATTTTGGGGCTCCCGGTGGTGCTGGTGGTAACCGGGGGGACGGTGGAGGCTGAAGCGGAGGTGATCCGTATCATTGGGCTCTGAGGAAAAGGAAAACCCGCTGAGGGAAAACCCTTTGGGGGTGGCGGAGGGGGAGGAGGCGGGGGGACGAGGGGTGGGCAGTGGTTTGGAAAGGCCCCGGGGTCGGTCGGGCCCTTTTTTGGCCAAATGTTCCCTCCCCTTTCAAAATCATGCATTCGCTGCATGTGGTAGACATGTTGGTGGTGGTTAAAACCCCTTAAGGGTTTTTGCCCTTTCTTTATGTGTTTACGGCAAAGGCCGGGGATATGACATGCTTTGGGGGGAATAGAGGCTTGCTCAAAGAAGGCCCCGGGTTGAGAGGTCTGGAACCCTTTTTTTTTCGGCCCATAAGCCCCAGGAGCGGGGTTTGTGCCCGACCGTGGGGGGGGCGGAATATTTTCAGCAGGGCTTTTTTGCGAACCCCCCTCTCCCTTTTTGGGCGGGCCCGGATTGACACTACACCTTTGTTTTTTTCCTGTCCCCTGTGAAGCGGTCCCCAACAAAATTTTGCGGAAAAAAGACCAAAGGGTGGGCCTTTCAAGGGTTTGGGCCCACCCCCCGGGATTTTTGCCCATTTTCCGGGTTTCCCTTTCCTCCTTGAAAGGCAATTTAGTAATGGGCTTCAAGGGGGCAGACTAAAAATCCTTTTTTTGGGCCCCTTTATCTTTTAACTGCCTTCTGGGCCCCAAACCGCATTTTGTCCCCAAAATTGGGGGTTTTTTTTCCCGAAAATGGATTAATTTCCCCAGGTTTGGGGGGGGTTTCACGAGTTGCATTTGGGGGTTTCTTCCTGTTGGCAGTTTTGTTTATGCTGGGTTTACGACATTTTTGGCCCCTGGCTGCGAGGAGAGGGGTAAGATGCTTGATGCAGGGTTTCATTAACCATGAAAAAGGGCAGATTGGCGGAAAGTTGTTCTTACTTAGTTTTACAGGGCCCCCACCCACGATGGACAGGCTGACGGTCCGCAAATGACGAAACCCCCTGGATGGTGTTGTGCCAGCCTGGAAGGAGCAAACCTTTCTCTGTTCCTCTAACCCCCATGTGCTTTCCCCCCTTTTTTGCTCGCTTACCACCTGGGATTTCGTTTATGTTTAGAAATATTTTTAAAAAAATTTAAAAAAGGTATGGAATAGTTTTGGAAAGTTCTTATTTTTAAAAAACAGCAAATCACAAATATTCTCAAATCCCTCTAAAACAAAACAAAAATTGCTGGATTCAAAATTTAATTTGGGAAGGTGTTATAACAAATCTGGAGGGCAAAAATTTCCAAAAAAAAAAAGTATCTGATTTTGTTTTGATAAAAATAAACTGTAATTTTTTTCCCTTTCAATTCCCTGTGGTGGGGAATTTTAGAAATTTCTGTTTTAAGATTTACGTAGATTTCTGCGTTTAATGAACAGTGCTGGGTGCGCAAAACTCAAAAAAAAACGTAACTGTTATTTTTTTATATAATAAAAGGTATTTTTTGCACCTTTTTAATTTACCCGTGGGGGAATATAAAAAATTTCTGTTTTTTTAAAATTTACGTAGTGATGGCCCAAGAACAGTGCTGGGTGCGCCCAAAAATCAAAAAAACGGGAAATGTTAAAGTTTTGATATAATTAAAATGTATTTTTTTCACCCTTTTAAATTTACCTGGGGGTGAATTTATAGAATTTTTGTTTTTAAAATTTTCGTAGATGCTGCGTCAATGAATATGTGGGTGCGCAAAAGTTTAAAAAACAGTAAAATGTTATGTTTTGATATAATAAAAATGTATTTTTTTACCCTTTAAAATTTACCGTGGTTTAATATAGAATTTTTCTGTTTTAAGATTTACGGAAAATGCTGGTCAATTTTAAAAAGTTGGGTGCGCAAAAGTCAAAAAAAAACACGTAACTGTTTTTGTTTTGATATTTTTAAACTGTATTTTTTGACCCTTTTATTTTTTCCCGTGGGGAAAAATAGAAATTTCTGTTTTAAAATTTTCCCTAGAAGCTGCGTCATGACAGTGTGGGGGGCGCAAAGTCAAAAAAAAAACGAATTGTTATGTTTTGATTTAAAACGGTATTTTTTGGGACCTTTCCCAAATTTAACCCGTGGTGAATATAGAATTGCTGTTTTAAAAATTTACGTATAAAGCTGGGTCAAAAGAACAGGAGGGATGCGCCAAAAAATCCAAAAAAAAACGTACCCGTTTTGTTTTTATATAATAAACCCTTTTTTTTTTGCACCTTTTTAAATTACCTTTGGGGAAAAATTGAATTGCTTTTTTTTAAATTTCCCTTTGATGCTGCGTCAAAAGAACAGTGCTGGGTGGCAAAAAATCAAAAAAAACCCTAACTTTTTATGTTTTTTATTTAAAAAACGGGATTTTTCGTACCTTTCAATTTACCTGTGGTGAATATAGAATTGTGTTTTTTTATTTCCGTTGGGTGCTGCCCTCAAAGAAAAAGGTGGGGGCGCAAAAGCAAAAAAAAAAAAGTAAAAGGGTTTTGTTTTGATATAATAAACGGTATTTTTTGCCCTTTTTAAAATTAAACCCGTGGGTGAATTATTGAAAATTTTGTTTTAAGATTTTCGTAGATGGGGTTTTTTTTTTCAAGAACAGTGATGGGTGCGCAAAAAAATCAAAAAACACGTAACGGGTTTTGTTTTGTTTAATAAACCCGTATTTTTTTCACCTTTCAATTCACCTGTGGTGAATATAGGGAAATTTCCCGTTTTAAGTTTTACGTAGATTTCTGCGTCAAAGAACAATGCTGGGTGCGCAAAAGTCAAAAAAAACCTAACTGTTTTTTGTTTTGTTTTAATTAAAAAGTATTTTTTGCACCTTTTTAATTCAAACCCGTGGTGAATTTTAGAATTGCTGTTTTAAAATTTTCGTTGTTTCTGCGTCAATTTAAAAACCCGTGCTGGGTGCGCAAAAAGTTTAAGAAACCAAATAATGTTTGTTTTAATATAATTTTTAAATGTATTTTTGGCCAACCTTTTTAATTCACCTGTGGTGAATATAGAATTGCTGGTTTTTAAAAATTTACGTAAAATTTTGCGTTCAATGAAAAAAGTGTGGGGTGCGGCCCAAAAGTCAAAAAAAAACGTAACTGTGTTTTTTTCGGAAGATTCCGGTATTTTTTTTTTTTTTTTTGGGAACAAACCCAATGTTTCTGACTACAAAATTGTGGTTTGTAAAATTTTTTTGCAAGGTGGATAGTATCAAAAATTTTACAGGTGTAATGGGTTTAAATTTAAAAAAACCCATTGAAATGGGTTTCTTTATAATAAAAATGGGGTTTTTTTCAGCTAACAAAAAGGGCCTGCAGTTTCTAGAAAATTAAAGTTTTTACCAATATAAGTTCAGGCTGCCCCAAAATCCCGGAAATATTTCCCAAAAGCAAAATGTTAAAAATAAAGATAATTTCCCCTACAAAGTTAACTAAGTCTTGGTGAACCTTTTTCCAGTGGGTTTTTTTAGATAGAGTTGTCGTGTTTTGCCCCCGGGCCCCCCCCCGAAACCCCCCCTCCCCCGCCTGTGAATTTACAGTGGTGAAATTTTGTTTTTAAAATTTCTTAGTAACACAAAAAAAATGTTCCCAAAACCCTAAATTTGTAACTAAAAATTGGGAAAGGGTCCGTAATTGAGAGGTTTCTCTGTGCAGAAAAAGACTAAATTTTTGTGAGCTGTTTGGGCCCCAGGCAGAAACGCAGGCCTATTCCCCATTTAGACGCTGAGAGACATGAGGCTGGGAAAAAAGGGAAAAACTGTTCTATGGGAAAACGAGGTCATGTGTTTTTTCCCGCCAATCGCAAACCCCTACACATCCCAGTCATAGACGTCGCCCACCCCAAACTCACCCCCGTTGTTTTGTAATCTGGGTTTGCTGGCCGCCAAAAAATTTCAGGAAGCGCTGAAAAAGGCGGGGATCTTAATAGATTTATGCAAAAGATTTTTTAACCTTAATTATTGCTGTCTGGAAAATTTTGATCACCCTAAAAAACCCTTTCCCGATTTTTAACTTTGTCGATAAAAAAAAAAGCTTAAAAACTAAAAATGATTTGGTAAGGCAGTATGGGGGGGGCCTCACTTGATGCCAAAATTTCTCCATACACTGCAGGTTTGGCCCGTTGTTAAAAGCCAGGACTGCCGCTAGCAGTGGGTTTGGAGTTAAACTCTGTTCCCGGACTTTTTTAAACCCCCCCAAAAAGCCATAGTTTAAAAAGGTGGCCCCAGGGGAAAAATGAAAGGCAACAAGATTGTACGATGCTTACTTTGTTGTTTTCCAGTGGGGACTTTTGAAAATTCCCACGGCTAACATCTTACTAACTCCCATGGAAAAACCCCTTTTTCCGGCAGGATATCATGGTATAATTCAGGGGTCAATTTTAGGATCTCCCCCCATTATCTATGTATACCCAGGACTGATCCCAGAAAAAGGGGCCCATTTTCTACGCCAAGAGGAAAAAAAGTTTCTACTTTAAACATAAAAAGGGGATTTTTTTACTGATTTTGGAACTCTCTCCCCGAGGAAGATATTATGGAGGATTTCTAAATGGGCCCAAAAAATTTTTGTCTGGACCCATTTTTTAGAGTGTAATAATATGAAAAGTTTAGTGATGGATTCTAAAGAAGGGTTTGGGGGTTGGGATCCGGGGGATTTATTATCTTTCCCAGTTTTGGATTTGGGGAAGGGAAAGGGGTTTCCCCCTTAAAAAAAGGGGACGAGGGGGGTTTTAACCTCATGGGGTTTTGCCTTCCTGTGGATCAACCCCTAAAAGCAAAAATAGGGGGAATGGGAATGAACGTTTTATTTTTTTTTCACCCCTACAATTTTAGGGGGGCCCATGTAGAAAAAACTGTTGGGTTCTTGATTTTTTTAAATAGTTTACATAGAAAATACGGTTGAAAGAAGAACACCCCAAAAAATTTCCCCCAAAGGGGGGGGGAAAATTTGGTGGGTGAAGGAGAGAGAAAAGGGACCCGGGTTTTAATTTCCCTTTTGGAGAAACCCAATTCAGAGCTCCCTTTTTTTTTTTTAGAGCACATATGAAATAAAAGGGGATCCCCTAAAATTGGTTCCCTATGGGCAACAAAAAAGTCTTAGACCTAGACAGTTTTCATACATGTGGCCCCCAAAGTCTTTTCTGTGACAAAAGCAACATTCCCAAAATTTTTCCCTTTTAAAAACATTTTTTATAAAAATGAAATTTTCATTTTAAAAAATTGCTTATATGCCACTTTTGTATTACTTATACTATATTTTTGTTGTTAGTGATCCCCAAAACCCTTTTTAAATTTTGTCTGGAGGGACATTACCTCGGGAAAAGGGTTGCAGAGGGGAAGTAGCAAGTGTCGATGCGGGGACATTAGCCCCCTCCTTTTGCCTTTTTTAAAGTTCTGTGCATAGTGTGCTATTATGGAGAAATTTAAGTGACATTTTCCCAACAAATAAAACAAAACTTTTTTGATTGCGAAAATAGTCTACTGATTTAACATTAGAAAAATAGTTTAAAGGAAATGAAACCCAGAATTTAACTTAACTGTGATATCACAGGTTTCCATGTTATCTGCTTTTATCCCACTACAGAAGCCATTGAAAAGCAGGTTGGGATAACTTTTAGAGCTAGGATATCATGGTTGTTTTTAAATCTGTAAAGGGTTTAAAATTGCTACATTTTGAAATGAAAATGTTTTGGTGCACCAACTTGAAGAATAAAGACTTTAAAACACCCCCATATTGTGATCCCCCCCAAGGTGTGGCGTACTTCTTCTCTCTTCTTTCTATCTCTCTCTCTTCTTTATATATTATATATATATATATATTTTATATATATTTTATATATAAGTATTAAGTATTTACAGAGAGAGAGAGTACGCACACACCTCGGGGTAATATATTTTAGGGGGCGTTTTTGTGTTTTTTTCCCATTCTTAAAAAAAATTAAAAAAATGTTAACGTTTTATTTTTTTATGTCCGAATCGGGAAAATCTATGACTTAAAAGGGGTAAAAACAGGCCTTCTTTACAAACAAAATTTGGGTGGAAAAGGAAAGTGGTTGGACCCAAAACAAAAAATTAAAAAATTTCTAAAAAAAATATTTTTTATTTTACAAAAAATTAAAAACCTGTTTTTATTTGGTAAACTTTCACCCAAACCCAAAAGAAAGTTAACATGGTCTTTATACTGCACAGGAAACAGTGCAGTTAAACCATTGTAAAAGAGTCAATGGTGAAATTACTTGTTTTTCCCAATTCTCCTTCTTAAAACAGGTAAAACAATGAAGAACAGTTATTCAACAAATCATAGGTACCCCAAAATGGTTGCAATAAACACTGCAAAATTTTTTCCAGCAAAACAAAACAAAAAAAAATTTGGCTAAGTTAAAGGGGGTTTTTCCCCGTTAATGTTGACCATGGGTTTCCCCCCAAAAAATGGGTTTTTTTCAAATTTTCTAAATAATGTGATTAAAAAAAAATGAAGCCTGGGAGGCTAAAAGGCTGCCTTAAACCCGCCCCTTTGTTATTCAAAAGGGTTCTATTAGATCGGGCCTGACAAGAAGTGGCCCAGGTTGGGGCAGGGGAAAGCTTTTATCTGATGAGGGCTGAAACCCGCAGAAGGTTTCAAGGGGACCGGGGGAGAAATTGTTGTTTTTTGTATACCAGGAAATTTCCCCTAGTTTGGGAGTGTGAATTTTCTGAGAAGATCCCTGCTTTATCTGATGACAGAGAAAACATGAAAAAAGTTTCAAGGGTGCTGTAGAGAAGGTTTTGTATACAGAAAACCCCAAGTTGTGTTTGATTATTTTTTTGAGCATTTCACACAAAACCCCTTTTGGGAGCTCTGTGCTCTGGCTGGGTTTTCTCTCTCTCTCTCTCGCTCCGGGGGCTTTTTTTACAATTTTCTTTTTTGGGGATAAGGGGAAAGTCCCGGAAAATCCCCCTTTTAAAGGGGAAAATTAAAGGGATTATTTAGTAAAAATCTTTCATTTGGTTACTAGCGTCCCAAAAGGGCCCTTTTCATGGGTTTTTTTTAAATAAGAATTTAAAAAGCAACAATATGATCTAAAGCTTTATGGACTTTTAACCTTTGGGTAAAACTTTCACCTGAATGGAAAAAAAGCATTATGCTATCAAGCCATGGTTCAGGTGTTTTTGTAGTGGGTTTTGCCCCTTTTTCCCTTTTAAAACACAAGGAAAAATACAAGGGCTTCATATTTTGTAATGACTGTTGTAAAGAGAGCTTTTTTTCCCAAAACGTAAGACCAATTTTTGGGTCCCTGGCTAATAAAATGGAAATTTTTTACTTTTCCCAAATAGTTTTTATTTTACATTTGGGTTTTTTTTTTGGGTTTTAAAAAAATTTTTTCCCAAATTTATTAAGGGGTTTAAACATGCAGATAAAGATAATTTAAAGGGGAAATTTCCCCTTTCAATTTCCGTTTTTTTGGGGTTTAAACTTTCTTACAAAGGTTTGTGGGAGTTCTTTAAACTCCTGAAATTTTTTACAGGGAAGGGGGACCTAGGGGTTTCTGGGCCCCCTTTCTTTTGCTAAACAGTCTGCCCCCGGATGATAACATTGCTTCTTGCTGTTTCTGATCAGCAGCATGTGAGCTTGCTTATCTTTCTTTTTTTTACCCCAAAATTTTAAAAAATTAAAAAGCCTCTTTTGCTTTTTTGCAAAAAATTTTAAAAAATTTTATCGCAATGGGCCAGGGGGGGAACTAGGGAAGTTGTTTAAAGCCCCACTCCCACCTAAACCCAAAAACCAGAACATTTTCTGGACCTTTTTTAAGTCTTAGTTACTAGTAATACAAAGGGGTAATTTTCCTACTATAGATTTCACCATCATTCTGCCTTCGAAATAAATCCATTTTACCAAGACTAAAAATTACCAAAAAAACACTAAATACATATGAACCTGGGTTAAAACCCCCAGAAAAGACCCAAAAATTTTACCCCAAAAATGAATGATTTCCCCTAAAACTATTACTGAAAAAAGATATATTACTGCCATATAGTGGTATAACCCCGTGATAGAACTGTGCCCCTTTTAAAACTGTTTTTATTTCCTCAATAAGTGAAAATATAAAGGGAGGAATCCAGTATACACAGTTTTTTGCAGACTGTATATTTCCACCATACAGTTTAAATAAAATAGTGGGAGGGTGCGTTTTACACAGGTTGCGAAATATGAGTGATTACAAGGGGCAGTTACTTTTTTTGTGAATCACAGGTGAAGTTTCTCCGATTTTGGGAGTTGACTTTTTTTTGTTCTGCATCCAATTCAGACCGCCATGATGGGCCCCATCCCGGCCCCCATTGTCCTTGCAGATTTGGACCAAATTAATTACAATCCTGAATTTCAAACACCCACTCCTGCCCCCCCCTCTGTACACACTTCCCAGGTGTGGGCAGTGGGTTTAAGGGGATAGCTTAGAGGCAAAGTCTCTTAGAGGGGAGGGGAGAAACAGAGGATTGAACCCCACATAGGTAGGCAAGTAGGATTTAGGTAGCTATATGGGGCCAAATAGATAGGCAGGGTTTAGGTAGTCATAGGGAGCCAAAAGGAGGCAAGGTTTAGGTGGGTTATAGGGCCATATAGGTAGGTAGGCGGGGTTTTGGTAGGGTTTAGGGGCCCCATAGGTTAGAAAGACAGGCTTTAGGGGGCTATATATCTATATAGGCAGGCAGGCTTTAGGGGCCCAATAGGCAGGCAGGCTTTGGGAGCTATAGGGGCTATATAGGCAGGAAGGCTTTAGGGGGCTATATAGGCAGGCTATAGGGGCTCTAGGCTATACAGGCAGGTTATAGGGAGCTACAGGGGCTAGATAGGCAGGCTATAGGGGGCTACAGGGCTAGATAGGCAGGCTATATTGGGCTACAGGGGCTAGATAGGCAGGCTATAGGTGCTAGATAGGCAGGCCATAGGGGCTACAGGGGGTAGATAGGCAGGCTATAGGGGCTAGATAGGCAGGCTATAGGGGTTACAGGGGCTAGATAGGCAGGCTATAGGTGCTAGATAGGTAGGCTATAGAGGCTACAGGTGCTAGATAGGCAGGCTATAGGTGCTAGATTGGCAGGCTACCGGGGCTAGATAGGCAGGCTATAGGGGCTACAGGGGCTAGATACGCAGGCGATAGGTGCTATATAGGCAGGCTATACGGGGCTACAGGGGCTAGATAGGCAGGCTATAGGGGCTACAGGGCCTAGATAGGCAGGCTATAGGTGCTACAGGAACTAGATAGGCAGGCTATAGGGGCTTAATAGGCAGGCTATAGGGGCTTAAAATGGCAGGCTATAGGGGCTAAATAGGCAGGCTATAGGGGCTACATGGGCTAGATAGGAAGGCAGTGGAGTTAAAATAAGAAAGAGCTTACTTACCTCGGTCCACGCTCCCTTGATGAGCCGCGCTCCAGCCTCTGTGCTCGGCGCAGGTGGCGCAGTGATGTGACGTCACCGCGCCGCCCACGTGATCACTGGGAGCTGGCGGGGGAAGTAGTACAGTAGCGCTGCTTTGAACGCTCGTGTCGGAGGGCCCGGACATTCAGAGGCAGCATGCGCCGGGCCCCGCAGCTCCGCGCCCACTGCAGTGATCTGCCGGCGGACACAGGAGCGGCATTACCAGGGGAGCAAGCGTAGTAGCAGCTTCCCCGGGGGAAACAGGCCCCCTGAGGACCCGGGCCCCGGGGCAGCTGCTACGTCTGCTACCCCGGTAGTTACGCCCCTGGCAATGTCTCTCTCACAGGCTCATCTAGGAATAGCAGAGCTAAAATGTTGGTCAATGCTATAGAACCTCACACAGACTGAACAGGAAGTAGGAGCCTGAAAAGACTGTGAAGAGCAGGCTCTGTAATACAGCCAGATGGGAAGATCCCTTTAAATGTCATCACATTACCCTTCCTGGATCTAAATAATTTCATAAACCATAAACTCAACTATTTAGAATTACATAACCATATTTCTTTCCTAAAAAGTACAATGGTCTTCTGGCAGCAGGTCCTCAAAGCTGTAGAAGTAGACTAGGTATTTAAGACATGAATACATAACTGGTTGGTTCCTTTAGAATTATAATGGTCTGACGTTGAATTTTATGTATTTATACAAGTTTATAGGTAATTCAAAAAAGCACTCTAATATGATTTGACTTTGCTTAAAAACATGACATAGGTTGAGCCCTATAAAGACACAAATATTTATGGCAGTGAACCAGAATGAACCGTATATCCCATCAAATATTGAAGAATAGTTGCTTCTTTGTACAGTAATATCTTCAGAATAAAAGATCATCTACTTTATAATCAGGGTTACCCACCTTTTTTCAGTGTTGCTTATTAACAGTATCTTGATATTTTCTGATATACATTTGTACTGTGTTCCTAGTTTATCATATAGCAGACATTTAAATTGTAATTCGAAAAATCTTATATTCTGATGTCTCTATATCAAAGCAGCTTGCGGAAATATGTATCATTAGCTAGATTTACTGTATATGTTCACAACCCTTATCATTTAAATCTGAATTTAATTATCACTCTAATTAAAGCACTCACAGCCATCTGGTTCAAATATTAAATATAATTGTGGGGCAAATGCAGCTTTTCAGTGTCCACACGGAGCCAGTAATTGCTAGGGACAGCAGTACATTATCTTCTTACTCTCAGAATGCTGGATGCACAATTTTTCCATGAGCTAATGGTAAGATTATATCTGGAACAAGAATTTGACATAAGCTCATGTTAGACCTTCATGCTTTCTGATTTCTTGCTAGACTTTCCACAGCTATTTGTATTGAGGCAGCGCTACAATTTTATTTTAATTGCACATACAATTACACAGTAGCTAAATAAATAACATTTCATTATTATTATTATTATTATTATTATTATTATTATTATTAGGTACAGCAATGGCAATATAAAGCAAGTAAAAATGGTAAGTAGTGATATAATGGACAGATATGGTCACTTTAAAGTGTAAATTTCATGTACTTGTGTATCTGAATAGTCCAAAAATCTGTAATGATTAAGGTTTGAGTTTTTTTTCTTAATTAGTGTTAAAATAGTTGTTCCACCAGCAAAATTTATAACTTATCCACAGGTTATAAAATAGAGATACGAAATCTTGTACACTACTACTTTATTCACTGTGTGATGATGGCAAAAGACAGCTATGGGCTATCTTTGTAAGTTTCATAAACATTTGGGTTAAGTGACGCAAGAAACAGCTGCACGTCAGTCACCAGTTAAAGGATAGAGTTGCCACTGGGAACATAGGACACCTCCCTAATCAAGAAATCCGTAATGGACACCTTTATTGTAATATAATGTCATAGATTAAAAGATTTGTTTCTTAGTTAAGTTAGAATTATGATCACCAACGAGGATATGTTTAATCCCTTAACGATACAACTGTTTTGAGCCCTAAGGACAGAGCACATTTTTTCATCACACTAGAGCTTCAATGACTAATAACATAAAAATATGTAAAAAATAAATAAATAAATATATTAGTAATTATAATATATATATATATATATATACATACTACTCAAAAAAAGTTAGGGATATTTGGTTTTCAGGTGAAATTCATGGACAACATGAAAATTTCATGCTACAGCAATATTTTATCCTGAAAGTAGGCCATTAATAATAATAATCTTTATTTATATAGCTCCAACATATTCCACAGCACTTTATAATTTAGAGGGTATAATTACAAACAAAAAGACAGACATTATACAGTAAAAAGCTACTTACAGATGAGACACCAGGTGTGAGGCCCCTGTTCTCAAGAGCTTACAATCTATTAGGATGTATGGGTGAGTTTGAAGGATGAGAAGTGCTAAGTTTACAATGTTTCATAAATAAGGGGTGGTTTACATAAAAATTGGATGAACTTGCCACCCTGACAATACATCTATATATAGGTAAGTGGCTGTGAGTGCCCTAGTATAGGGAGCGATAGATGTGTGTGATAGCAGGTGGGGTTTAGCAATTAGGGATCTTGGTAGGTCAGACTAACAAGATGTTTTCTCAAAGCACTCAAAACTATGAAGGTTATGATTGTGCCTGATCACCCATGGGAGCATGTTCAAGAGAACTGGTGCAGCACCTGAAAAATCTTGGAGACAGGCATGGAAGGTCGGATGATTGTGGCCTGTAATTTGATATCAGCAGCAGAGCAGAGATGGTGGTAGACAGAGATGAGGGAGGAGATGTAGGGTGGTGCAGTTCTATGGAGAGATTGTGGGTGAGAGTGATGAGTTTGTATTGTATCCTGTACTGAATGGGCAACCAGTGCAGTGACTGACACTGGGTAGAGGTATCAGTATAGCGGCTGGAAAGAAAGATGAGGCTGGCTGCTGCATTCAGGACAGAGAGTTTGCAGAGTGCAAGACCGATAAGCATGGAGTTAGGGTATGTTCACATGGCGTATTGCGGCGCGTAATGTGCGTGCCGCAATATGGCGGCTGTTTTAGAAGTATGCGCTGGTCAGGGGGCCGGCTCATTCACTTTCATTATCAGTGGCACGACATGTCAATTCTCTATGAGAGCTATGAATTATTATAATTGCGGGGCGCATTTCATGTGTATTCCAGTGCAAATATGCACGAAATGCGTCTAGCAATTACTCCATGTGAACATACCCTTACAATAGTCAAGACGAAAAAGAATAAGAGCAACAATGAGAGCTTGAGCTGTTTCATCAGTGAGAAATGGATGGATTCTGTAGATGCTCTTGAGGTACAGGTGACAGGTGCGGGCAAAGGATTGGATATAGGAAAAGAAGGACAGATCAGAATCTAGTATAACCCCAAGACAGCAAGCCTGCTGCTTAGGAGTTGTGGTACTACCACACACTGGAACAGAAATAGCATTTAAGTCGTTACATGCAATGTTGATTTTCTCATCTCAAACAATTGAATTAAACAAAAGCCAACAACAGTGGAGGGTATACACCATCATACAATGTCAGTCTCAATAACAAGTCATGTGTCCTTGAGCATCAATTACCGCTTGACAACGATGTCTCATGCTGTTCACAAATTCAGTTATTGACCACTGAGGCATGGCACCCCTCTTTTCTTGAAAGGCGCTCATCAGGTCATTGTGGTTCAGGGGTACAGAGTTATGAGCTTCCACACAGTGACCAGCTCAGATGCTCCCTGGCTCATGCAAGACGATGATGCCTGTTGGTGTGGTCAGGTTGTCTAGCACGCAGACCACGCTGATGTAAACAGTTACGAATGGTCTGACGTGACACTTAGTTGCCTATTATCTCCTTTATCTGTGTCTGGTGCTGTGTGGCATTTATCATCTGGTCCACAGGGCATTGTTTACAGTGTTCATCAGTGTGTGATGTAGAACATATCCACTTCTTTACCTTTCTGTGACTTTTCCAGTCTTTCTGTATCTCTGATGCAAACTGCTGATGACACTCTAGGTTCAGTGGCCATTTCCGTGGGATAGCATCCTGCTTGAAGCCTCGCAATGGTACGGCACTGTTGTTCAATTGTAAGGTGTTCTCTTGGTCTCATGATGGTCTCAAAATGTGAACAGCATGATGAGGAGGATTGTTTAAATTCCAATTCCAATTGATTCCCTACATTTATTGGGCAATTCAGGGACCAAACACCTGTCGGGAATTTTTTTTTTTTTTCCCATACGTTCTCTTTCCGACTGTGTAATTTTTTTTCATTTTTTCATCCACCGGGTTATGTCAGTGTTTTGTTTTTTTTTTGGCTGGATGAGCTGGTATTTTATTGGAATCATATTCAAAGAGGTGGGATAAATAAAAAAAATGCAATTTTTCTAATGTTTTTATTTATTTTTTACTGTGTGCACCATGCTAGTGAAATAATATAATGATATTATAATAATTTTATAGTGTGGTTTGTTACAGACATGACAATACCTCTGTCTAACCTCTTAGATGCCACAGTGAAATTATATATTGACACTGTAATGGCCCAAAGGGGTTTTCTCACTATAATGATTTGCTTTTAATATGTAAGGAAAGGTAAATGAAGATTGTTATTAAATACATTGCCATGTTGATTGTGCTTTGGTCAAAAGATAAAAAAATACTTTATCTCCTTTTAGAGCACATAAGTTTATTTGGATAATGATCATCTCTATCCACTTGTGCCTGGTCTCTTATCTCTCATTGCTCCAAGTTAACATCAGTCTGTCTATGGTGAGTCATCTCCTGCAGAGTCTTATCTCTAGCAGCGGACATTGTTTACTTAGCAAAATGAAAACCTTTCACTCTTTAGAACTCTGTAGCCTTGTACAGTAAACTTTATATACTGTATCTCCTGCAGTTATGTCAGTGTAACACGAATAGCTAGGAACAGCAGAGTTGATACGCCAATCATTGCTATAGAACCACCCACAGCCTGAACAGGATGTGTGAATTTAAAGCTGGCTGTGGCCCTGTGGAACTGCATGGTGAGAAGACTCCTTTAAAGTTCATATACAAGCTTGGATCTTGAGCAAATGGTTGCAACTGTCTTAATTTTTTTGTTGTTGCATGGACAGAATCTTCAGGCAATAACTGCAATAAATAGTCATGTGTACAGTCTGACTGTGTCCATTTGTATAAAGAAGAGATGTTGTGCTATTCAGGGGCAGATTTACAATTTCCTTCCAGGGATGGAGCTTAACAGGTTAGACTTGTGACATTCAAGATGCTACCAGTTCTTGACTGTAGGATAACAGCGTAGAATGTTCTGCAGAACATCAGTGTCTGTGATATTGTATGCTGAAACCACATCTAACATGTAATATCCCAGGAAATACCATTGTATGTTAAAAATATTGGGGGCATGTATGAAAACTCTCTGGGTATGACTTTCTTTGTTGCCCATAGCAACCAATCAGAGCGACCCTTTCATTTTTTTCACAGCACTATATGACATGAAAGGTGAGTTCCGATTGGTTGCTGTGGGCAACAAATAAAGTCCTACACCTGGACAGTTTTCATACATGAAGCGCATTGTAACTCGAGGGACTACTGTACATTGCTGTTCTAATTTTGCTTCCTTTCAAAGTTAGAAGAATTCTTGTCTCCTGCTTGTTTTCAGGAGGTTTCCTAGGTTACCGACCACCTCACTCTGCTCTAGTAGCCCTTACTGGTTCTAGTTTACTTTTTTATAGTCAAACTTTAACACTGTAGAGCGCTGTAGCTAGGTGCACTACTGTTAAAACTCCTCCATCACAAAAGTCCACATATCAGCCACAGCTATGGATAGCAGAGTTGAAATGTCAGTCACTGCAGTAGAACCAACAACAGACTCAAAAGGAAGTGGAAGCTTGAAGAGGCTTTGTCTTTAAAAGGGAAAAACTTGCTAATCATGTCTAATAGAACAATTGCCATTCCTGGCAATTTTCTTTAAATTCCGAACGTTGAAAAACAGGCATAAATTCTATAAGATCGTCCCTACCATGTGTCACTCATAATTCAGGTGTCTTCTCATGTGGCAGAGGATTTTTTAGCAACCAAACTCAGGAGGCAAACCTGCAGTTGTAAACTATTGGGGGCAGGAAAGAACCATAAATTGCTTATAGACAATACAGTTTGACTGTTGTTGGTAATGTTTCTGTCACAATAAGCATATTAAACCAAAAAAAAACATCCATTCAGCCTAAGGCCGTGTTCACACGGCTTATTCCCGACGGATTTGTGAGCCGTATTGAGCTCACAAATCCGCCGTGAATAAGGGGCGGGACGGGGGTGGGGCCGGAGCGCGGCGGGGACGCCGCTCCCGGCCCCATAGACAATGCATTATCTACGGCGCGTACGCGCCGTAAATAGTTTGCATGTCACTTTCTCCCCCCGCGGCGGATTCGCCGAGCGGGGAGGAGCGACGGATTCTACTGTTCTCTATGAGAGCAGTGGATTACCGTAATTGCTGCCGCGGATTGGCGCCGTGCTGAAGCGCAAATCCGGCGCGCAGTACGCCGTCAATCCGCGCAAAATAAGCCGTGTGAACGAGGCCTAACAAAAGAATGTCAACAAATAACAGCTAAGCATTTTCCAGACAAGTACATATGAATTATAAGGTTTTAGATGAAGAAGGCTGAATAGCACTGGAGCTAATCTAATTAACCCCTTTGCTCAATGCTCTCAAATTACACAATATGTTCATAAGTGTGGTTAGACTTGTAAAACTAGAAAAGATGAATGTAGTGAACATAAAACTTGTGTTAATGAAATAAATCTTATTTTAATGGGGGAGAGCACCATATAGATATGGGAAGTTTTGAATTGCCCTCTACTAAGCATCTGCATATCACAGACTCAGACTCAGTGAATCTGCAGCAAACTGAGGATTTGTTACATCCAATAGAGGGCGCTTGAGCTTCTCAGCTCCTTTCCCATAATGCCTTGTGATATGCAGATGCTTAGTGGATGGCAAAAAGGCAATTCAAAACTCCACACGCCTATATGATGCTCTCCCCAAGGAGAAATGTTCCCCTTTCTGAACCACTCATTGCCTCCTGCCCAGCCAGCCAGTATTGCTCTGCTCTACACTGATGAGGGGCAAACCCCCAAAACTGCTGTATGTAGATGAGTGATACTGGCTTGGCTAATATCCCTTTTGTTTTCTAATTCGGTGAGTCTGAAGCAAACTGAGGATTTGTTACATCCAATAGAGGGTACTTGAGCTTCTCAGCTCCTTTCTCATAAAGCCTTGTTATTGTTTTTGAAAAATGTAAAATAGATACATTTGAAGTACATTTGTGACTTTTAATGTGTTAAGCAAATAACTCAAATTAACAAATGTCATGTCTTACATATTCTTCTGAAGCAATTCAGCACTTCAGGAAAATGTTTAATGTATTGTTATACAGCGCAATAATTAATATGAGAAGGAATTTTTGACAGGCAACTGCAGGCAAATTCATGTAGGGCATGGTCAGAAATATTATTTTAACTTTGATTTATTTCAGTTTCGTGTGTGCCTTTGTTAGTGTTACACTAAATGACATCACTTCTTCATGGTGGGTGGAAAACTAAGAATTTTTTCCACTAAGTTTTCCAAATTGCATTCTTGGTTGAATGTTTTTATTGGAGACATCTCTGTATTAACAATAACATTTGGGTACAAGGCACATTCCTACATCTAACTTAATTGAAAAATAAATATTAAATTATAGAATTCACACAGTAATTGCTTTCATTCACAATCACTGAAATGTAATGTAGCCATGGTATTGAATTTTTTAAATCACTGTTGTGTATTTAGTATGAATTTACAGTGCTTTCTCTGTCTGTTTCAGAATTCTCTGATCCCTTCTATTTAAGTCCTTAAATGCCATGATCAACCACTGATTACAGTATTTTAAGGGGTATTCCAATCTCATTGATTAGTTTTAAACATGTACAGTGAAGGAAATAATTATTTGATCCCTTGCTGATTGTGTAAGTTTGCCCACTGACAAAGACATGAACAGAATTTTAAGGGTAGGTTAATTTTAACATTGAGAGCTAGAATATCCAAAATAAAATCCAGAAAATCACATTGTTTAAATTATATAAATGTATTTACATTTTGCTGAGAGAAATACGTATTTGATCCCCTACCAACTATTAAGAGTTCTGGCTCCTACAGACCAGTTAGATGCCCCTAATCAACATGTTACCTGCATTAAAAACAGCTGTCATAGTCACCTTTATAAAAGACTCCTGTCCACAGACTCAATTAATCAGTCAGAGTCTAACCTCTACAACATGGGCAAGACGAAAGAGCTTTTTGAAGGATGTCAGGGACAAGATCATAGACCTGCACAAAGCAGGAATGGGCTACAAAACCATAAGTAAGATGTTGGGTGAGAAGGAGACAACTGTTGGTGCAATAGTAAGAAAATGGAAGAGCTACAAAATGACTGTCAATCGACATCGATCTGGGGCGCCATGCAAAATCTCACCTCGTGGGGTATCCTTGATCATGAAGAAGGTAAGAGATCAGCCTAAAACTACACGGGAGAACTTGTTTATGATCTCAAGGCAGCTGGGACCACAGTCACCAAGAAAACCATTGATAACATATTACGCTGTAATGGTTTAAAATCCTGCAGTGCCTGCAAAGTCCCCCTACCAAGAAGTCACATGTGTAGGCCTGTCTGAAGTTTCCCAATGAACACCTGAATGATTCTGTGTGATTTGGAGAAGGTGCTGTGGTCAGATGCGACAAAAATGGAGCATTAACTTAACTTGCTGTGTTTGGAGGAAGAGAAACGCTGCTTAAGACCCAAAGAACACCATCCCCACTGTCAAGTATGGTGGAAACATTAGGTTTTGGGGGTGTTTCTCTAATAAGGGCACAGGAATACTTCACCGCATCAATGGGAGAATGGAAGAAGCCATGTGCCGTAAAATTCTGAGTGACAACCTCCTTTCCTTTGCCAGCACATTAAAAATGGGTCATGGCTGGGTCTTCCAGCAAGACATTGTCCCAAAACATACAGCCAAGGCAACAAAGGAATGGCTCAAAAAGAAGCACATTAAGGTCATAGAGTGGCCTGTCTCCAGACCTTAATCCCATAGCCTCAAAATCTTAATGATTTAGAGATGATCTGCAAAGAGGAGTGGAAGTGCCACAAGCATAACTAAGGAGGGAAAGTGCCACAAGTATAACTAAGCCATACTTGAGTGAATAAAAGTGATATAATGATGTGAAGAGTGAGTAGAAAAATAAATATAAAGCCGGTGTCTGGAAGACTTATGGCGCATGCGCCAAGAGTGACGCGGCTGGAACATATGCTACCGAACTTCCGGAATTCAAACACAAATGCACATGTCCGGAAGATAATGTCTCCAGGATGCGCACAATGTGTATAAAGACACCAGAGTGCTGCAGCCGACCTCGCGATGGCAGGACGTGCACACACAAACAGGCATTGCAGGATCCAGTGTATATAAGTGTATATGAAATTCGAAAAATAATAATAATACCGGCTGAAACAAATAAAACAAAATGAAACAAAGAAAAAGTGAATGTACCAGTGATGAAGTGAATATGGAGAATGGTATAGGGAGTCAAATTCAATCATAATAATATAATACAATTATACAATATCAATTCATAATAAAATACTAAAGAAATTAATACATAATGATATTAAAAACAGATTGAAATTTAATTATACATAATAGAAAATAGTGATATACTCAATAATATTACAATTAATCAAAAACATAAACAAATGTAGTACATAATAACCATAGATACAAAGTGATAAATATAACAAATCAAATTCAATAATCATAATATAATACAATTACAGTATACTATACCAATTCATTAAAAAAATCATATTAAATCAACTGTAGACATCTGGATTCAAATGGTATCTTTCATCATATGGTGGGCAGGGCATAATAGTGCAGAAAGGACACAAAAAGATCTCAATATTCTAGAGACATAGATACAATATACACAATTAAAAACATGGAGACACAAAAAGGGGAAATGGTAAGAGAATCATAGAAATTAAACTTCATTTTTATTTTAGGACCTTGGGAGCCATCGTATCCAACATTGTGATCCAATGGCATTCCTTCTCCTCCAACAGTTCTTAGTATTACCACCACGTGAATTACCATAAACTATATCAACCCCTCTAACATTGTGATTGTGGTTGTGATTGTGGATCACTGTTATGGAACAGAAAGAAATGCTGAGGGATTGTCTTGAGACCAGATGGGTCAGTACATTCCTTTTAAGCTATGATATCCCAGAAATGTTCGTGTGTACTAACTGTAAGTTCTCTTGTAGTTAGACCAATAAAAAATTTTGAACAACCACAAGTAGTGTTGTAGATGATATTTATTGTACCACACATAATGTGGTGAACAATTTTATATTGATGCGATCCATCACTTAATACAAAGTCTGAAGAGCGACAAAGTTTGGGGCACACTATACATTTTCCACAAGGGAAACATCCCCATTTAGGCCCCTTTGTTTTAAAGATATTAATTTTGCGGGGATTGTAGTGGCCTTTTACAATTATTTCACCAAGATTTTTACCCGTTCTAGCGTCATTAACTGTTGAGTCGCTAATTCCCTAGCCAACACTGGTTCAGTATAAGGAATTGGCAAAAATTTACCAAGCACAGATTGTTGTTCATTCCAACAATCATCATAAGTTGAGATGAATCTTATTATTTAGTCTTGGTTTTTGTTTTATACTCTTATTTTGAGGTAACAAATTTCTATGGGTTGGCTTAGCCCATTGTTAACTTTTTTTATCCACTCTCCGAAAATCTTTCGCTAAAATCTACTACCAGGATTCAGTGGGATTTAGTCCTCTATGTTTTGGTTTTATATGTCTCTATTGAGTACTATTTTCACACTGTTATTTCTTAATTATATCTGGAGGTATTGTTTACCAACACTTATATACCTTGTGTGCGCATATGTAGGGAGTACTAGGCTGGCTGCAGCACTCTGGTGTCTTTATATACATTGCGCGTGTGCTGGAGACATTGTCTTCTGGACATACGCATTTATGTTTGACTGCCAGAAGTGGGACAGCATTTGTTTCGGGTTTATGTCTGTATTAGTTTTAGTCCCTACTGTGTAATACTGTATTTTGTGTTGGAAAAATTTGTGTTATTATAGCCACAACAGTGTGTACCCACAATGGAGGTGCTGGCTAACTTTTTTGTTAGCATGGTATATATTGAAGCACAGCTCTTAACTCTGCACTCCACTCATATTCTTGCTTGAGGTTCTCATAATCAGTGTGAATGAAGCCAGTTTCAGTGAATGTAAGGTATCTTTGACCCCACAGAAAGGCATTAGAGTTAAGGACCCATCTGATGAAGTTACCTTGATGTGGTTAGTCGGCATAAGTGATTTGCAAAATGCTTACTAAATACCCTGATATTATGCATATATAGAGGATAGCAGTGATGCATTTTAAATTTATCATGAGTTCACTGTTTGTATGGGCATTTGCACCTGCAGTGTTCTTCTTTGTTGGAAAAATTTTAAGATGAATCCGATATGGATCTGATTTGTTTCCACATTTAGACTTCATTGAATATGTTTTCCTTGTGGCTAGAAGGAACCCATATTTATAAGATAGTAAGTTAATTTGTGAAACATGAATGTAGGTAGATTAAAAAGTTTAACCACTAAATAAACCATAACTGAATTGCATCAGCCAATTTCATCGCAATCAGAGTCACAATTCTTGCAAAGAACAGACAACCTGGATTTAATCCCTACAGAGAATAAGTCCTAGAACAGTATTGTACTCAGTGATAAATTTGTAATTAATTTTGGATTTTGCACAGCCATTCATATTATCATTTAATTACCCTTTACCCCTCAATAATTAATGAAATATAACGCGAGAATATCTTCAACAAATGAATTTTTTTGTGTCACAAGCTTATTGGTTCACATAAACCCTGAATGGATACCAGTTATTCTAGCACTTCGTTAAAAATTAAGTATATTGGCTCTGTTGGGATATAAAGCAATTGCATAAATTTAATTGATGCTACATTAAAAGTTTTTTCAAAAATTTTTTATGATCTTCTTATTTATACCCTGTACAATTGAATATAAAAAGAATATGATAAAAAAAAGATAAATGCAAGCTAGCAGAACAAATGAACTCTCAATATGTCTAATTTTTAAAGCACGTAATTTATATAACACTATGACAACTGGACTTGCGAGACCCCCCTGCCTAGAAACTACTGAAAAGGAGGTTGATTTTGACCTCCGTTGCTTGTTTTTCGTTTATTTTTTAGAGATTCATTTTGTGGTTATTTTATTAATAATTAAAATAATTTTTTGTAATGTAAGTTATTATTGTTAGATCCCAACAGTAATGCTTTTGATTGTTTTTTTTTTCTGCTTTTTCTTATTTTTTCTACAGAAAAAATCAAACAATAATTTAAGAAATAGAACGTTAGTTTCGCAAAAAACAATTTTTTTTTATATATTTCAGAGCAACACAAATAGAACAACAACTGAAGAACAAAAAAGCAGAGAAAATGTAGGTGGAGGTGAGCATAAAAAATGAAAATATATGGAGCAGAAATTCACCTACCTAAACCATTTTTTGATCTGTTTTTGCATTTTTAGTTTAAGGCATTAGCCTTGATTTATGGTCAGTAGCATTGGCCCCAAACAAAGACCTTACCGTATACAACAATTCATTACAATTGCCGACGGATGATCTATTTTAGCTTGCCCACTTTTTCTTTGATCTGGCAAAATTATGTTTGAACCATCACTTCTGAGCATTTAAAAACTTGTGTACGTGGAAACCTATTTTTTCCCCTAACTGTTGACAGTAAGGTAACCACTCAAACTCTCTCACAATCGTGATGTCAAAAATGCCTTGCGTGACATATTTTTGGAGTGGGGTTAATCCTACGCTTGAATAATTATCCAAGCATTTAAACCCGCAAAGTTACACACGGCATATTATTACACATGCATGAACACTGCCTCCTCCTTGTTCATGGTTTCCGAGTGGTATATAATTTCGTGCCATCTTATCCACTACATCTCTCTCTCCATATATTTTTTGCGACAAATTGTTAAACCTTTTCCCGTTTTCCTGGTGCTGGAGTTTTTTTTAGCTGAATCAGACGCCACAACAACATCTTTATTGAGCGGAACTCAAAAATGACAACTTTTTGTTGACCGTTCTCCTTTTTATATAGCTTAAGTTGTAAAATTGGGACTTCATTTCTAAACACTTTAGTGGTGTGACGAATTACCCCCTCTTTCATGGGAATTTTATGTTCTTAGGCTCGTTCTCCCCGTGCCTTGATCTTCTTTCCGCGAGTTCCCACGAGTCTAGGTTGTTCCTTTTGCTATTAGCTGTTTTTATGTCTTAATTTTTAACTGAAGGTAATAATAATTAGTCGGTTGTAAAACATTTGCGACCCTTTTTATTTCAAAAACGCACGGTGTCCAATAACTTCATTAACCACAATGTGGTCAATGCTATACGGTCCGTTCAGCATCCCCGGCTTGTTGTCATCTTTGCCTAGATAAGGGGAAGCCCTTTAGCCAGAGTAGTTGCTATCCTTATCAACAGGCAGTCCCAAAATTTTGTGGCCATATTTTAACTGGTATTTTGGAAGGTGCTGTACTCGCTTGAATTGACACCGTAGTTTTTTAAGCTTTGTGGAAAAGTTGCTCATAGGTACCATCCGTTATGTATGGTTCCATTTGTTTGTGTAACGAAACGCAATACAATTTCAAATAAGCTTGTCCCAAACGACAGACAGAAATAGAGTCAGCACATGTCGCGGTTTGCAGTCTCACCGATCGGAGTAGATTTCTCATACAAAACTGAGAAACACCTCTATAATTTTTCAAACAAAGCGGTAGTTTCCCCTATACATTGTCGCTTTGCAAAACGGTATTCTACCCCATTCATACAAAACACGGCAATAAGTATACTGCTAATCGCGTGACTGGTGCCGAATCCATATATTCCACAGCATAGAATTATTCGCAGATTGTAAGTGCATCAGCTCCTCATCAGATAAGTAAAAGTAAATTTATTTTGTTCCTGTGCAGTGCTTTCAGTCAAGCCGTACAGATTTCTTTATATATGTGGGGCTCATATATAAATAAAAAAAAAAATCACAAATAAACGCCATGCGCTCAAAGGACGATCGATGAGAGTGAAATTATCTTCAGCGGAGCGATCCTGTATGGCCAGGTGCGATTCACGAAGAATTATTTTGGCTGTCGAACTAGCCAGCCTACCAGGCAAAGTTTTTCTCCAATTTATCCACAGGTTACCATTCGAAAACCCATCCGCAGAAACAGAGTATTTCCTTCTAGATTACGTCCTCTCTGGGAGTTTGTGTGTATGGCATTACCTTATCCGCCGCCATCGTTACCGTTTTGTTCTTTCATTTCCTTATCTGGTGACGATTTTGCTGTTTTTTTTTCTTTAATTCTTATCCAAATGACTCAGGAGGATTGTGCACGGAGGCAACAAAACTTCGATGAGCCCGATGCCTACCCTCATTTAGATGTTGCTTGGAAAATCTGGAAAAAAGTTGATGAATATTTTTATTAAGAATTTTGTTTGTAAGGGTCCGTGCACACAGGCTGATTAGCGGCGGTAATAAAACCACCGGATATTCTCACACCTACAAAACCTGCCCGAGACCTGCCCAGCTGTCACTCAGTACAGAGCGAGTTTCATACCCATGAAGCTCCGCTCCGAACGCCCGGGCAAGGGAGCCCGCTGTCTGTACGTGCCGTGCATGGCGCGTTAAGGCAAGATGCGCCTTGCTCTTTTTCCCTGACGAGCGCCTTCTCAGACCCGTGGTCGGGGAGGGAGCAGAGCTTCCGAGGCATGCAGGACGGTTCGAGGGTACGGCCTTTAATGGCGGAAGAAATAGTCGAATGCATGATTCCAGCCAGAATTTCGTTGCTAAGTGACCACTAGTGCCCATAACTCAGTAGTGTGGAAGGAACAAATAAAAACACATAACTACTTACCTTCATGGAATTTTGTTGCCATCTGAGTCATCCAGATTCACTTGAGAATGTTTCTAGTAATGTAAATCCTTCATCACGTCAGAATCAAATACATTGTTCCTGGCAATTCGAAAATTCCGATCAGACTCCTGTAATGGCTTTGCAAAGTAGCCAGAATACTCCTGATCTTATTGAAACGTCTTCTCCCTCCATATTCCTCCAGACAAATTCCATAATTGATCCCTATATAGTTTCCCCCCTGCTGAAAAATAGAAATGAAAAATGTGAAAACTAAAAAGAAAATAATACTGTGACGCCACCTTCAAAAGTAGGTGGGGCTGAAATACCAGTTTGACAGGCAGCAAAAACTTATTGTTCATAACAATTATACTGTATGAGTCTTCAGAGCTCGTATGTCTGGCGTCCTGTTACTCTTTGTCCTCATCAGCTGACTTAAATAGTAAAGTTACTAATCCATAATACTGTCCCCTCCCTCCTCCTGCTTTAGAAACTCTTAGAAAAACACCACTCTTCATTAGCATAATGATAAGATCCCCTATAGTAAACAATCTATTTTGTTTCAGCATTACACAGTAATACAGAGCAGGTAAAAACACAAGGAAAATGTAAAAAGTTGACATGTAAAAGTTTGAACTACATCAATATTAACACAGGGTAAATAAGACAGTAGTGAAAAAATATAATGCACAAACTTTATATCAACATTTAGTGACAAAAGGACCTCAAAAATAAGTAGGATTCAAAATTCTCTACCTCTCATTCAGTAGTTCTAGTTTAAATTTTTGGAAAAACGCGCTACAAATAATATTTCCGACCAAAAATTATTATATGATCTCACAAAATCTTTTTTCACATCATATTTGAGGAAAAGTCAACCGAGTATTTCAAGCCGGAATTCTGAAAAATGTAGTCACAGAAGTAGAAATAAAAAACGAAGGAGTCAAAATGACACTCATTAGTAAGTTCTAGTGTTAAGCAAGTTAAAATATTAAAGTTAAATAAGTTGTATTTAGTACAAACATATAAATCTGCAAATAATATTCGATTGTGAAGTGGAGAATTCATCCTTTCAAATAAGAAGCGCATTTTAGTGTTCTTGGTGTCATATGAGCCCACAATAGAAAATCTTATTCATGTAAGGTATCTTTAAGAGTTTATTGCTAATCTATACGTCATAAAAATGAAGAGATTTGTGATCCTAATAAACATCTTTCTTAGGTGTGGCTTGCAATATTTACACAGATACTATTTTAAAAACTATTTAGTAAATGAGTATTGTTGTTTTGAAATTTCAAAACAAAAATAAAAACAATATGAGAGGCCCTAAAGTCCCATTATTAAATACTGTTTTATATATTTTAGGTTTTGGCAAACGCACAACTGAATTGAAGTCAGGGATTATTGTGCTTTATTTAATTTATTAAAAAAAAAAAAGTTACATTTCCTCTATTTATATTCTAATATGCATTTTGGAATTGTACTTAATAGCTTGAATTCAAATGGTTTTTATGTCCTTTCCTTGAGACAGTGGTCAATATTTTAACTTTTGTATAAAAGATCCTAAAATAACAACTCACCCATTGAAGACTTTTCGTTTATCTTGGCATGGCCGTTTTATTTTTGTGGGAAGAGAAAGAATATAAATATTAATAAAATTGGAGAGCAAAAACTGTAATTTTTTATGTGTTGTTATAACATTTAACGAAAATTTCTGCCAAAATTAGGCATAAACTGAATAAAAGAATGTGATATCCAAATTATGTTTTTTTGGAATCGGGTCACTACAAGATTCCACCAAGAAATAAAAAGAAGGTACAACTTGAAAAAAGGTATATATAATCACATACATCTCTGAGAAAGACTAACTCACTCAGTCAGTCAGTCAATAAGAACAAGTACAGCCCAAACAATAGAAGTGGTAAACAAAAAAAAAAAAAAAAAAAGGAAAAAAGCGTACCAAAAATGTTAGAAACATATAGAGTAAAAAGGAAGAGACCTGAACAAAAGAGAGGAGAAGGTAAAGGATCCAATGTATTCAGATCCTCATTTCCAGCCAGCAACTATACTGGCAACAAGTGTGCAATCTACTATGTGCAATGTTTAATCAAGCTTAGTGCCTTGATTAAGAAGACTGCCACTGTGCCCCATTAGGGCAATCTAGCCTGCATGGCAAATATAGCCGGGGTTCTCTGAGGGTCAGTGTGATGGCCTAGTTCAAGTGGGCTGTAGCGAAGTGGGCATTCCCTTCTCAACTGTATACACAATCCTCTGGTAATGTGTCTACATTATGAAGGCTACGTGTGAAGCGTGTACAGGCAAGAGCTTCCCGTTCCGCTTTACAGAGTACTCCAGTAGGTTTGCTAAAGTCCAGGGCCTTTATGTTCCACTCAGAGTAATATACGGCACATGCAGTGTTAGAAATGTCATTATTACAAACCACTAGCGTGGCATGATTGAATATACACTTGCCTGTGCCGTGAAAACAGAGAAGAGCTACGACAATGTGCTTCCTCAGGGAAGTTGGTATAGCGGCGATTTTGCCCGTGCGAGGCTAAGTACGGAGGTTTGGCCGCGGCCTGAACCGGCGTAGCCAAATCCGTACGTGTGTAAAAACAAGCCCAAAGAGTCAAGTAAGGAGTTTCAGAAACTACAAGATATTTTTGGTGCATAACCATGATTTTATAAAAATCACGAGAGCTGTTCATTGGCATCTGAGCCTGCGTGTAGCACCATCCTGTCCTCACCAGTTCTGTCATACTCGCTTATTTGGGTTACGCTTATGCCACTCCTGGCAAAAAAAAGTGTATCGATGCTGATATTTTTATGAAAACTGTGCAGACTTGGTGCATGGGTCTACTTAATTTTTGTTCCCAGAGCTGGGGTAGTGTGTCCAAGTTAGAATTTTGTAATTATATGAGTTCTTCAGGCCCTCAGCTTACTAACCACTATGGGTCTTAACAGAAGTTTAGAGTACAATTACAATTATACTTAAAAAATAAAGGTGATTTTCCCTTACGGACAAAAAGAAAACGTAATGATGAAGTTCATAGTGCCCCGATTCTAAATACCAAAAAACCTATACTGCACTCTTTTCTCCATCCTCAGTGCAGTTCACTTTAATTACTTCAAGAGTGCACTCAAGACCGCTAATACACGCCAATCAGCATGCTATAACAGGTTGCTGATTACAGTTCGGGGTGAAGTACAAGAAAAAAAAAGACAGAAGACCGTGATTTTGATGTATTCAGGGAGTTCATGGACATGGTAGTGTAAGGTTAATATAGATTTTTTAGTTTTGTTATTATGTTATGGTGTGCCCCAAAGAGCTGACAACAAACTAGTTTTTTCCTTAATAAAGTAGGACAACTCCCTTAAACCTCCTCTATATTATTAACTTAGGGCACATGTCAATGACGGGGCTTGTCGGCCAGAATTCTTGGCGTCTTTTACAGCACGATACCATCAGAAGAATTCATCCTCAGTCATTAAAGTTTTATAATGTTTTCGCGATGGGCGATGGAGAAGGACGCCATTTATCAGTTCGCAGAGCGGCGCGTGAGGCGGCGCCACAGCACTTTGTAAATCCGCTTTGTTAACGTTAAAGACAATTCTAGCCCAATACTGCTGGAACAGGTCTAACCCACATATAAACTTTTTTACCGTGAGCCCGACATTGGTCATTGTTGCTCTAGGAATGATGTCCTGATTTAAGACCCAACAGTAAGAGTCGGTTTCAATAATCAGGCGCATTCTATACTATTTATTAAAGTGCGCAAAAAAAGATTGGCGATTGAAACCAGCCAGAAAATCATATATGGATGCCGCTTATTAATTGTACAAAACAATATATAAGTAAAGCAATGTTAAAGAAAAAACAAATAATATACTGATACACTTATTATGAAGCAGAACAAGTATAGTGAAGCATGAGTTTTAGTCTGATTTTTATTTTTAAATTATACTAAGCAGGCTTTTGTTGAGTGACTGACATTAGATAAAAGGAAAGATCAAATAAAAAAATGACAGACTGACTTGAAACACCACTCCCGGTTATTTTTGAGACGTCTCTGAGACATAAAGATCTTGATTGCATTAGAACAAGACGTGTTTGCTGTTAATCAAATATGCTGTAAACATTGTTTGAATTTATTATTACCCATCATCGCACGCTCACGAATTAAATTGTGTGGGCATGGTGGCTCTGATTGGGTTTTAAGTATGGAATACTGGGCTTCTAGCTAAAGCTTCAACATGCATTGATTAAGTAATCACTTTCGCATGAATCTATGTAAATATGCAATCAAACTTTAATATGCTGATCTTCTTTTTTTATGTCTTGGATTTAGTGACAGCTCTCAACACTTTCAGAGAAAAGATTAAACATTAAATAATGGTCGCTACAGCAAAGAAATGTCACGTCAACCATTTATGCTATAAGGTATAATTACCATTTACATGTTTAATGATTCCTTAGATTTTAATCCAAGTAACAATAAGTCAAAATCACAAAAAACATTGTGAATTAAATTATTAAAATGCTTATTATGAGCAAAGGTGTGAGTGAGCATTTATAAATGTGAAAAATACCTGTGAGCATTGTGAAATAAATGTTGCTGCTTTTACTGCCTGTAAGCTATGAGTAAAACATTTATCATTTTCTATTTATTCATTAATGAACGCAAGAAAAGTTTTACTTTAAAGGACCCCCAAGAAAAAGTTTGTACTGTGTTTAATCTTTTCATAACAGTAATAAATACTCATACCCACTAAAAGTATAGTTTTAGTGTCTCGCAATATTCTTACAGTAACATTGTTATAATTAAAAAATGTGTCTAGGCAATATGATTGTAACATTTCTTTCAGTTTCCCAGTGATGCCCAGAAAAAGGAAAAATCCAATAAAACTGGATAACTTATTATACTTTTTAGCTCCTGTTTTACTCCCTAGCAATGCTATCTATACGGTCCCTTCTAAGGAAGGATATATTTTCAGTGCAGAATGCCCAAAGACATTTCCCAGTGCAACAAAAATATAGCAATACTGATGAAAACATTCCTGTCTATTTTTAAAGTTCTATTGGGAAAAAAAACACCACCCTTTATAAATTGAGTCAGAGAAAAATCTATAATACCAAAATACACAACAAAAATCAACTATTTTATTAAAGTAGAATTGCAACATGTAAATTTTATTTCTGTTGCTGGCAGAATTGTCACTATTTATAAATTACTCTAAAGCTATCCCTTATTGCTTAATTAAGCCGTAATCCACATAGGGGGGTCATTGTTTATCCATATATTGCACTTAAATAATAGACTAACTAAGTTCCTTAAAATAAGAATTGTATATGTCCAATTATGGAATATTATGTAGACTGTAAATAAGAGTCTGTATATAATGCCAATACATATATGCCCATTAGGATTTGAAGTAATAGATCGTTAGTAAAAATGAGCAAAAAGAGCTATAGTCAGGAGAACAAGAAAGTACACCCTATTTAAATTCCATAATTTTATATATCAGGAAATAATAAAAGAAATCTTGTCTTTAGCAGATCGTAAAATAGGTAAATACAACCTTAGAGGAACAACAACACACAACAGATTCTACTGTATGATTATTTATCTTAAACCTATTAACCGCCCTGTTAGCCCAGTTTTGGCCCCAATTTTTTTAAAATCTTGCCCATGTGCCACTTTATGTGAGAATAACTATTTTGAACCCTTAACCTAATCCATAGTTTATTTCAGATATTGTTATCTCCCTTCGTGGACACAATAAGTGCTTAAGATAGTAAAGTAAATTTTGGTGCAAAAAAGTGCTTTGTTTATTAGTTTAAAAATATCAAATTTAAAAATGCGTGAAAAATGTGGAAAAATTTTACCAATTTCAAACCTTCAAGAAAACTTCTGCATGTTTTAAAGACAGGATTTGTTATTTCCACTCAAAATATGTTTTATAACCGAGCATACTCTATCGTACCATATGACTTGCTAGTAGTTGGACATTATATTTAGGTTTTAAATGGCCTTAATTAGTTTCTTTTTTTATTTACGAGACATTAGGGGGTTGGCTTGAAAAATTTTAGTAGTATTTTCACATTTACAAGAAATATTTGCAATATACATAAATTTTAGGGATCCAGTCCCCGAGTTCGAAACGTGAGCTGGTAGAATGACCTGTAAGTTAGATACCCCCATACAATTGACCCATCAAATAAACTGACACAAAACCCTATAGATAATGTATTCGAAAACAAACCCATTAAGGAAATTTATTAACCCATATACGTTATTTCACAGGAATGAAAAGCAAAGTGGAAGTTGAAGATTTTCAAAAAGTTTATGGCCCCCCCACTTTTTTGAGAGGCTATGAATTTAGAAAGTTTATTAATACATTATGAGCAAGAATACGTTAAATGTTATCAGGGATATGTCCAACTTAATAGATCGATGTTATCGCTCCCCAGATTCTGCCATTTTTTCTTCAGAATATCCCATATGTGGTGCCTAGCTAGCAATATTTGGCTTCAACCACAAGACCCCAGAATAAGGAGAGCACCAACCGACTCTGGGGTTCCCCTCATGTGTCATTAACGTATTTTTTTTATTCAATGTTGGCCATTTCAAGATAGTGGAGGACACCCTAAGGTTCCAAAAACTCAATAAATTACCCCTAAAAAAGACCCCATACATGAGGAAACTACACCCATAAAGAAATAATCATACCATTGTTGTCAGGTGAGTTATATGCGTGACCCCACAGGCGTTTCAACAATTTTTTTAGCTTGTCGGCTCTGAAAATAAAAAAATATAATTTTTTTTACAATAAACTGGCAATTTTATAGCCGGAAATGTAATCAATGTTAACAAGGAATACTTGGAAAAAAAGCCGCCCAAATTGTGTTACTGCAATTTCTTTATTCTCCAAGTTTGGCAATACCCTAGCAAGTGGTTTAGAACTAGGCTGGTATGTTGTGGTCGCAAATGGTCAGCGGAACAAGGGGGAGGTAGCGCTATATGGCTTTGTGGCGCACAGATATTGTGTGGGGTCCAAATTTTCGCATCCGCAAGAGTGCCCCCCACAGTACTAAGAAACCAGGATATGTAACCTCAAAAGTTGGAAACTCCATAATGGGAGTTCAATAACCGCCCTCAGTTAACTTCAAGCTAAGGGTGTAATTGTGCATTTTGGGGCGCACAGAGTTCCAGAAGTTAGTTTCCTTTTAAGCATTAGAGCGGTGCCATGGAAATGGTGTATTGGGGTGGGGTGTTGTGGCGGGGGTTGGGGGGGGGGGGGGGGGGAAAAACGCAGTTTCCGCCATTGTTTTTGTCGGGCTTTTTCTTTTTTACAGAATCCCCTACGGGATAAAAGAACCGGGATAACTTTACTATGGGGTGGATGTTGGGGGGGGGTTCGGTACAATAACAATGAGAATATAAATTATTAAATATCGTTTTATATAAGTTTGATTACTTATATTTTATTATACCAATAGAAAGCGAGTTTATAAGAAAGCTGCGTTTTTTTAAAGTTGTGCCTATTCTGACAGCCATAGCTTTCTTAAATGATTGCATAATGAGTGCATGTTGGTCTTGTTTTGATTACGAGATAAGTTAAAGTTTATATTGGTAACCATAACGGTTGGGCATGTGATGCTTTTGATCACTTATTTATAATAATGGATTTAGTGGTTGAGGCATTTTGTACAAAAATATCAGCAATCCTGGTAGTTTTTTTTTTTTTATTTTTAATTTTTACAGGGTCACATGTGCGTAAAAAATGACATGCAAGTTTTACACAGCAGGTGTGATATCGTTAACGATTACCCAGTCTATAACCACATTTGTATATATTATTAAATGAATAAACCTTTTACTGCTTTTACACCTAAAAAAAAACACTTTATTTGAAAAGGAAAACACGTTTTTTGCATCCGTCGAGGTCTGAGAGCCCATAACTTTTTTTATTTTTTTCTTGATTTTATGGACCTAGTGAATAGGGACATTTTTTTTGCGGGATGGAGTTTGAAATGTTTTTAATTGGTAACATTTTTGGGGAGGTGACAATACATTATGCTCGCTTTAAATCTGTTTTTTTGGAAGGCAGGGTAAGAAAATACTGCAATCGCTAGCAGTGTTTTTATTTTTAAGTTTTAATAAGCGTTCGCTCAACCCGTGCGTTTCCGTGACAAGTTAGAGTTTTACTCAGAGGGTTTGAGATGATTACTGTGATACCCAATTTATGTAGAGTGTTTTTGTTTTATTTTTTTAAAGCACAATGTATTATTTGAAAAAAAAAAGTTTTTTATTGTGTAAAAACAATATCTCTGCAACGCTATCCTTCTCATAGCCAAACTTTTTAATTTTTTTCCGATACAGAGCAGTTAAGGACTTTTTCTTTGCTGGGATGAACGATGTTTTTAATGGGCCATCACTTTGAATGTTTGATATGCGTATTTGTTGATTACTTTTTACTCCATTTAATGTGCTGCAGGATGAACAAAAATCTCAGCAATTCTGTGACTGTTTTTTTGTGTGTTTATTTTTTACGGCGTTTTCACCGAACGGGTTAAATTTACAAGACCTAATTAAAAAGTGAGGGACGTTACGCACGCGGGCTGATAACCAAATATGGTTACTTTAATATTATTGTTTGAATCTTTTTTTTTTGTGGCGATTGTCGTCTGTAAAGGTGGAAAATGGCGATTTTTTTTGTACGTGGTTTTTTATATATAATTGTTTGTTTTTGTTATTTACTTTTATTTGAACTTTTTTTTTTTACTTTTTTTTCACACTTTAAAACACTTGTTTCCCCAGGGTGAATTGCATGTAAACGTCGTCAGATCGTTCATGCAATAAGGAACCACATACAGCTGTTATAGCTGTATGCTTGGTCTCCATTACAACTGTCTGTCACTGTCGGCTTGAGCCCCACAATGCATTGTTGGCAGTCGTGGACGTCACCGATACAAACCCGGATGCTGTCCATCCAGCGTCCGGGCTGTTCCGGATAGTGAGACCAGTACCGGCGTTTGGGGGAGCGCCGTTTAATTGCGCCGTGAGACACAGCTGCAGTAGCGTTCAGCTCCCTTCCGCTCGCAGCTGCGATGTCGCGTACATCGTGGGGGTGAATCCCCCTCGGTGGTCCGGAGCCCTAGTGTCTCGGCCGTGGGGGGAATGCGGCCTGAATGCCTGATGTAATATATACCGGCTGGATACATGCCTCCGATCTTGGCGCGCTCCGCCTGTGAGCGCGCAAGATCGCCTAGACCCGTACTCATAGCGGCAATTTTGTCCGGGGAAACCCCTACCGTACATTGCCCGGTAAGATACGACAAATTGTCCGTGTAAGAATGTGGGTAAACAAAACTAGCCAAAATCCAGGAATGCAGTTGTGTGAAAATTAATAACACATTGCTGTCTTTATCTAAGGAATAAAGAGAGGAAAGTAACATTCAAGTGCTGATTAAATGTCCTTCATTAATCATTGGCAAATGTGACTATCTCTACAAAATACAATTTTGGCAATTTGCTGGTCTGCAGCATTTAGGTGTGTTAAAACAACGCCAAGGAAGAAAGACTTTAGCAATGATCTTACAGAAGCAATTGTTGCAGTCCATTAATCTGGAAAGTTCTATATGGCTACTTTTAAACAATTTGAAGTCAATCATTCTACAGAGAGAAATAATTTTCACAAGTAGAAGACATCAAGAAGATAAATCTTTTCCTAAGAATGGAGGTGAATGGACCATCAAATTTTACCATTAAGTTCATACCATCGGCAGATTCTAATATATAAGTATCACAAATCTCAAGAGCCACATCTCAAACTCCACATGCGTCAATTAAAATGTTACATGTTTACGTTCATGACATATGGCTGGTTTGGAAGGGTTGTCAGGAGACAGACTTTTTTTCTATACAGAAAGAAGACATTGGCAGCAACGAGCTGAAGTTTTTTGCAAATTGCTAACTAAACAAACCCAAGACTTCAGGAACAATGTCCTTTTGGAGAAAGGAGGCTTGATTGGAGATGTTTGGCCAAAATGCACAGCGTTATGTTTGTCAAAAACTAAACACAGCATATAATCAAAATACCTTATATCTTCTGTCAAATATGGTAGTAATAGAGAGATGATTTTAACATGTTTTGTAGCCACAGGACCTGGGCACCTTGCAGTCATTGAATAAACCATGAGCTCCCTTGTATGCCATTGTGTTCTAGAGTTAAATGTGAAGCTATCTATCTATCACTAAACATTTGTCCGCAACATGAAAAATCTATATTTGTGAAGCACACCAGCAAATCTACAACAGAATGATAGAAAAAGAAAATAATTCAGGTGCTGCAATTGCCCAGTCAAAGCCCAGACCTAAAACCAATTAAAAATGCTGTGACTAGACCTTAAGTGAGCTGTGCATAAAAAATGATCCACAAACCTCAATGAACTGAAGCAATGATGTAGAGTGGGACATACTCCCTCCAGAATGATATAAAAGACTGATAAAGTCATACAGGAAAAATTGTATAATGTCAATTTAATTTGCAGCAAGACTAGTTGTTTAATTGATTAATGGGTTCGTACTATTAGGTTTTTTTACAAAAGATTTTCAATTTTGGCTTCAATTTGATAAATTGATAATTGTACATACACGTTGGATTAGTTAATGTAGTATTATGTGTATCTAGAGTTGTACTGAACGAAATTAAGACCTTCTAAGGACCAGATTTTTTTTTTATGTCCTAATAAATTCACAGAGGGTGTACCTTCTTTTTCTCTTCACTGTAATTGCCTATCACCACCGCCACATATCAGAATGGGGATTTATTTCTTTATTATATGCATATGTGAGCCAGTGATCATCACAGACTAAATGGCATTACTACATTGCTATGCAAGAACCATAGTTTAACCATTTGCTCTACCAATAGCTCATCATAAAGTCCCTCATTATGTCTTGGTAACATACAGAATCAGGGGATACCAGCACCACTTCCAAGAGAGTCAGTAGAAACCTACTGTCTAGTGTACTTCATAGGTTGCACATAATGTATATCCACCCTTGTAATTAGCATGTAAATATCATCTGTTTTATGAACGACTTGTTTTATACATTTATATAAAAATTAGATGCTTATTAAAGATTTAGTCCTAGACATAACAGAGGTCAAATAATTACAATATAATTGTGTATAAAACCAGATTACCATGTTTTAATAAAGCCGAACCTTTGCTTTATATCATTATTACCCTACTAGCGTCATGGCCTGTGAACATGTGTTTTCCAGTCTGCACATCACTATTAGCAGTTGTTTTCCATGTGTTAGCACAGATCTTGCTGAGTAAGCAGATTGTTTCTTGAATGTGACTTTTCTTTGCATGGCAGGCTACCCTACCATCCTAGTAATACAATTTATTATCTTGTCAATGTTGGTAAATAATAGGAGAAAGGGTTCATTTTTCTCTACAGAATTAGTTGTCCTATCCAGATCAGTAGAGTAACTTGTGTAAGAATTCAACCAAATAAGCCTTTCATCAGTCATGCATACGATGGTTACATTTGATGAGAAAGACACTGAATACAAGGCTAAGCAATTTACATGGTGTCCAACATGGTGGTGGATGCTTTGCAACTGTTTTGCTACTATTGGTTAAACAGTGTCTAATAAATTCTTCTAAATAATAAGAAATTTAGTCTAAAACATACTGTATCTACCTCTGCAGAATGCTAGCACTTTGCCAGGATTAGACTTTTCAACAAGATAAGGGCTTCTCCCCACGGCATGGTATTTTTGTCGGTTTTAGAAACATCTGAAAACCTACATGCAATGCTCATCCATAGATATTAATAGAAAATACTTGCAGCAGTCCCCATTGAGCGGATATTTCCCGTCCGAACGATTTTTTTAAAAACCAACCAGTGATCTAAAAACTTGAATGATCTATTCCATCTGCCCAGTTTTCAGGAACAACATGAACAGGGGGGACAGCTTGAATCTGCAAAACGCGGACAAAAGCCATCCCCATACGTGCCAAAAAAAAAGACAAAATATTGGTCGGGAATGCACCCTAATGATTCCAAACTCTTTTTGCAATACCCTTTCAGTTTCCAAATATTAACCTAATTTCAATCTTTTTGAAGTATTTTGAGTCACAAGAAATGAACCAAGAATATCCTCTGTATTCTGAAGTGGTCCAAGATCCCTCAACAAGTATCTTTATGTTTGAAAAAAATCTAAATATGTTTTAAATGTTTCACAAATATGCACATTTCATTTCTAATCTTATTCAAATGCCTTTCCTGAATTTGAAGGTTCTACCATCTTTTACAGATACAGCACCATTTTAGTCCATTTTCTATGTTTGGATTTGCAATTAGATAATATTTACTTGAACTGGTATGAGATGCAATACCAAATGTCTATCTCTTTATGGGAAAAAAAAAAAAAACTGTTTTTTTTTTTTAAATTCTGGAGAAACCATTTAAGATATCATTGTTTAATTAGTGAAATTATTGGCTATTTTGAATAGTCCTTTAAATAGTCTTTAAGAGGTTGGTCAAAGTGTCTGGGTAAAAATTCTGTTAGGGTCCACTTGGACAAAAATTGAAAAAACAACTGTTTGGCTTACAATGAAAATTTCACATTAACCTCTTCCTAACATTTAGGGTGACATGTATGAACGGGGCTGCGCCAGATATCTGGCGTCTTTACAGCCCGATATCAGGCCCAGCCCTGTTCATACATTTTCAAATCACCCGCATACCACTTCAGGGCGCATTACATCTGGCTCTTTTGGCCGACTCTTTTGTCCTTCTTTTGCTTCTTTATGGCATTGTCCCTCTTTCTCCTGAATACACCCCTCCCCCTTCATTGATCTAAAATAGCAGCATATTCTCAGACTACAGGCCCTATGTCTGACCAATGTGATGGCCATTCCATAGTTGTGGAGCTATAGAGGTTGCATAGTTTGCATAGTTACCTTTCTTTACCATTGTTACCATTGTTACATGATACTAGGAGCTATGGATTCACATGGTTAAAATGTCTGTATCATACACGTAATCCTAACCTGGAATACACCTCAGGGAAGGTAACCTGTTGTAAAAATATAATCCTAACACTACAGTAACTCACCTACTGCCCTAGATCAGATCCATAACTGGCATACTGATTAGCTACAAAAAAGGACACAAAAAAGCAGCTGAAAGTTACAGGCAGATAGTGGGCAATGGCTGTGAAGAGCAATTGGCTGGAGAGGGTGCCCAAGCTAAAGTTTTGCACCAGGGCCCATGATCCTTTAGCTATGCCCCTGTGTATACTACAGAATTGTGGTGGTCTTTAATAATTTCTATACTTCTGAATAGTGGGCCCCAAGAATGATTTCCTCAGGTAGAACCAAGGTACTATAGTCCGACATTGTGTATGTTTTTTTTTTTTACAATGGAATCATATGGGTAATGGATTCATAAGTCTCTATTAAACATATAAGTTAGGAAGCCTAACTGTTCATATATATCTCATTGCCTGCAATAATTAGAGACTATAGAAGATAGTGGCCACAGTGAAAATACCATACCTCCAACTTTTAGATATTGCAGAGAGGGACACATCAGTCCACCCCTCCAACTTCACCCAAACACATGACATCACCATAGGCTTCAATGCCTCTAACCATGCCTGAACACATGATATCATAACAGGACATGGAAACAGTGTAATAAAGAGTACAGTCTTTGAATCCAGGACTGTCCTGCAGGATCCGGGATGATTGGGAGGTAGAAAAATCTCAAAACAGGATTAAGAGCAGCCCAGTTGGGACAGAGGTGCTTCAGAAGTAAAGAAAGCAGTAGCGCTCTCACCATTACACATGAAACTAAACCCAAGAATTACACATATGTATAAGAGCAAAACGTGGTGTACAATCCGGCAACATTAGGTTACCGCTGGCTGGCTGGTAGGTTAGAGTCCCAGTCTCCACAAGAAACATACATATGGGGGAACCTTTATGAAAAATCTGCTGCAGCATGTGTGTATCTATGTGTGAGAAAGGATAGGGCTGTGTAAAAGGCATGTTGTAACCACTCTATAGAGTTCAATGCATATATTGCAATGACTTTAGATCCCTAGCCTGTTAGGCAAATAATGAGCACTTTCAGAATAACAATCATCCAGTAAGCACAATACAATATCAGCAGCACTCTGCTTGTAGAGTGCTGCTGACATTGTACTGTATTTGTATTTCACTGCCACACCAGCATGCACCTGTGTTTATTTTTCTAAAAAATATTTTTGGATGTGCAGACCAAACTCTGTTTGTATGGGGGAGTGGCTGGTTCCATTTTGTTTTGTTGCACTCCGCCCATCTCCACAAGGTTTTAAAATCAGTACAGAGTAGTCTATAGATGGAATCTTTTCTCCCTGAAATGTGGAGGTCTGAACAGTCACCAAGAGAGGCAACAAATACGTTAGGTTCCCATATGTATTAGGGTCACCTAGACGTTGGCAGAGGGGGTTTTACAGTTTTGAACAAAAATGTACTCTAAGAACCTCATGCATTTAAAAGTAGCAGAAATTCTTTAACGAAACATTTCTATATTCCCTTTGAATGTTTTTTAGTGTTAGTAGAGTTCTGCTGATATTGTGTTGTGTTTGTATTTTGCTGCCACACCAGCGTGCACCTATGTTTATTTTTCTAAAAAATCCCTTTGGATGTGCAGACCAAACTCTGTTTGTGGTCATCCAGTAAGAACCATAACCTGACTGTTAGATCTGCGCTACTGCACCTTTAAAGGCTGTCTGTTGTAGTCTCAGCCAGGGTTCTGCATGGTGCTTAATGGGTTAAGCTCGTGGGCCAATCCCTGACTGGGGCAGAGGATTTAAATCTTTTCCTTTCTGTCAGTCTCTGCATGCGATTGCTTCGGTATCCTGGCTAGTTGGTTTATGCTATTTGGATTTCTTTGGCTCTGAAACTTCACGTGTATTTCTGGTAACTCTCTTGTCTTCTCCTTTGGTACTGCGTGCTTTCCTGGTGTGACCTTGACCCATCTGACTCTTCTCTATTTGTTCTTTGTGTCTGTTCCCTGTTCGTCATTCGTTTTGTCATCAGTCTGTTTGGTGCTCATTTAACCAGGAATAGCTCAGGATGAATTTCGAGTGCAGGGTCGCCCTTTTCTGGGCGAGTGCTCTGCTTAGGCAGGGTATTCCAAGGCGAAACTTGGGTGTCCCTAAAACTGACTACCAGCCTTTATACAGGTCCTACCAATGGATCACCAGCAGCAAATATGCTGAAGCAATTACTGTTCAATGTTGTGGCTGCTAATAATAATAATAATAGTAATAATAAAAAATAATAATAATGGTAGAACACGGCATGATGCTGACTATAGGAATACGGGCAGTGCAGGATTCTTTGTTTTATGACTTTAAATGGAAGTCATAAATGTGATTTGAGAAGAGCGTAAAACTATTCTGTGCTTTAGAAAATTGGAAATCTAAACAATCTTTTTTTCCCTTAACTTACTTGCATAATGAAATAACTGCACAATGGAAAAACCTCTCTCACTTAAGTTATTAATTATCTCAATAATTTAATGTGTTCTGAAAACTGAATTTCAAGAGTGAGATTTAAATAAAAAATGTATAAACTTCTCTTATCCTATTAAGGAAATATTTATGGCATTTTAGACCATTGGGATTTGTCTTTAACCATTGTATACATCTCAAAATTACACAGTTTCTACTTGGGGACTTTTGAACCTAGTGATAAGATAGTCTTAAAACAGTTTTTTGTCACTTTTGTCGCTAGTTATCATTCAATTTGAAGCGCTGCTTCTATTATTATAATTTCATTATTTGACATTTGATTGATAACTCCTAACATCACACTTGTTACTACTTGTCACAGTGGTCACAGAGGATCTCCTTGCTTGAATTTATATCATAATCGTGTTCACTACATGCAATGCAAGCAACCAAAAGTGTGTGTGCAAGTGAAGGCCGTGTTTTTCTGAAAATTATGTACATTCTGTTTGGGGTCTCATGAAACCCATATTATATTTTTATGCTAATCATAATGTAGACAAACGAACTAATAATGTTTCCAAGTGTGTCCATTTCGCCAATTGTGTCTAACCTTGAAACACTATAAAAGATTGTGTTCAATAAAAATACAATGGCCTATACAATAGCAAATCTAGGGTTTTACAATGTACAATGACTCACAAACCAGCTAGAAAAAAATCATTGAGATGTATGAAATGATTACTATTTGTTTATACAGAGCTATTATTTTTCCTCATGTTTTGCTCTAAGAAATCAATGGAAGCTTCAAAATGTGACAATTACCAAAGCCAAACAGTTCCGAACATAATGGTGAAAGATAAAGTCAGAGACAATTGTGCCCACATAAGCTTACAATCTAATGAAATAAAAAGCCATGTTTCCACTTTTCTATGGTATCAATACATTCTCTATTTATGAGTCATTCAGTTCATGAAAGTGCAAACTTTCCCAAACTTAACAAACTCAAGACATAGATATAACTGAAGAAAGAATAACTGTTCACATGCCTGATGGTGGAAAATTCCATAGAAATGTTAGGACTTCATAATTCCCTTGTATTTTTCTAGCACCATTATATCCATGTCCCTAGTTATTTTATACTTTTTTTTTTCAAAGTGGGGGAAAGTATAATCCAGCCATCAGATGCCCTTAATGAGACAGGCTTGACTACACTTATGAACGGCATTTGCTGCTGTAGTATTTGTTATTTTGCGACTGGCCATGTTGGTAGATCAGGACCCCATAGAGTATCATTACTGCTGCTACAGAGAGAAGTCTCTTGACAAGCTATTTTGCTGCTTTGTAGATTTTTCATTTTACAGACCACAATCTGTTGAACATGCTTTTCGACTGTCTCAGCAGTAGCAACATAACAACTTGAAGTTCATTTTATCAACACAGGGAAGGAAAACTTTTTAAACAATGATCTCTCCAAGATGAAACTAAAAGTTAAACTTAAAAAGTGAATATAAGAATTGGAAAAAGGCAAAGCCATCCTCATAAACTGTCTTGAAACTTTTGTGACGGACACAGTAGGTGCTGGCTACTAAGTACCTTATTTTGTTGTTAATTTGTATTAACTTTTGCAGTAATGATAGACTATTAAACTGTTGAACCTATATTAAAGGGAATGTGTCATCAAAAATGAGTCATTGTTTAAGTCCTGTTTTTATGTTAAACACATTTTTAGGAATTTTTGGTTGTCTTTTTTAAATTTTTCAGATCACTTTCAATATTTTTTAATAGTTCTTAAGTCTTGCAGTTTTCACTGTGGCCACTAGGCCTTGTTTGCGCTGCTTTAACAGCAGTTAGAGAGATGCTTTACAGCAGCTTCATGCACATAGGGAACTTAAGACTGACTCAACCCCATTGACTTTCATATGAGAGTTTTCTAGTCATGCTCTGTGGTCTGGGAAGAAGTCACTGTGCAGGGAGGTGAAAGGGTGAACTGTGACTCTCTCCTCTTGTGACTGGTGGATCCTGTGTTATCTATTCACACTGGTGTCTCCTTTCAGTTTGACCCTCTTTGTGCTGATAATGAGCAGACAACTGAGAATCTTTCTCTACAGAACAGGAAGAAAATGTGGAGAAATTTGTCATTTTCAAAGTTCAAAAATTTCGGCATTTAAGACAGATACTTATACCACGCAAAATAGTTTCTAACTAGCATTGACTATATATAATATATATATATATATATATATATATAATATATAATATATATATATATATATATTATATATATTATATATATATATATATATATATATAAATATATATATATATATATAATATAAAATATATATCTTATCATATTATTTTAAATGTCATCTTAAATTTTTATTTAATATTAGGGGACATTAGTAGCAATTTTTCACTATTCCAAGGAAACTTGCAACACGGATTTTTCTAGAGACAAGTTCAGTTCTAATATGGCTTTGAAGGCATGTGTGTTAGACTCCCCCATAAAAATCAGTCCATTAAAAAACTACAACCCTTAAAGTATTCAAAACAACACTTAGAAGTTGGTTTACCCTTAAGTTGTCTCACAGGAATCAAAGCAAAGAAGAGGTGAAGTTTCAAATGTCACCTTTTTTGCCATTTTTAAAAATGATAAGCCCATGCAAGTGGGAAGAACATACCTAACTGAGCAAGAACGTGCCCATCGATGCCAGCAGAATCTCTGCCTCTAGTGTGGCAGTTCCAAGCACTTCCTTGAGGACTGTTCATTGCATCTGGAATACTCTTTATGGGAGAGGCATCCATAGGTGTGAATATTACCTCTCCATGACCATGCCGATCCTACTCTTTCTCATCTGGTACCTCATTTCAAGCCACAGCTTTCTTGGGTTCTGGTTTTGGCTGGGAATTTTTTTGAATTCCAAGTATCGTCTATCTGTAATCCGTCTGGACAAACCGTTGCTTATCTCGCCCATTAGTGGAGAATTCCTGAGAGAATCCATTCGATTTTGTGAAGAGCCTCTGATACTTCAAGTGGGGCCGTTACCTAAAGAGAAGATGAGCAAATGAGTGGGGTCACACTCTGGGGAAAAGACTGCCATTCCTGCTGTCTTATGGCACCTCGACTGGTGTGTGCTACTTCGCCACTGACGCCTTCCACTCCAATTCCCTGTCTCCCATCTCGATGTCTGGAATTCGCTGATGTCTTCTGTGAGAAGCAAGCAGAGACTCTTACACATCATCGGACCTATGTCTGTCCAATAAACCTCGTGCCCGAGACCCAGGCCTTGGCGGCCTATATTAAAGAAAATTTACAGAAAGGTTTTATCCACAAGTCCTACTCTCCAGCTGGTGCAGGGTTCCTGTTCATGGAAAAGAAAGATAGTTCTCTTCACCCCTGCATTGACTGTTGTGGTCTCAGCAACTTAATTGTCAAAACCTGGTATTCATTGCCTCTGATTTCTGAGCTCTTTAACCGTCTTGTGGAGCCAAGATCTTTACCAAACTTGATTTGTGGGGAGCTTACAATCTGATTCGCATACATGAAGGCGATGAAAGAAAGACTGCCTGCAACACCCGTGTTGGACAGTTTGAGTATCTTGTGATGCTATTTGGTCTATGCAATGCTCCTGCTGTCTTCCAAGACTTCGCTAATAAGATCTTCAGAGACTGCCTATATGTCTGTGTTGTGGTATATCTTGATGACATCTTCATCTTCTCATCTAACCGTGAAAGTCTTAGGGATTACGTAGGTTTGGTTTAGGGTGCTTATGTAGCAATTATCTCTATGACAAACTTGAAAAGTGCGTCTTCAAACAGTTTAACCTACCCTTCCTCGGCTACATCATCTCTCACAAAGGTCTGCAAATAGATCCTACAAAATTGACTGCTGTCCTACAATGTCGGTGACCAGTTGAACTTCAAGCCATACAACACTTCTTGGGGTTTGCAAACTACTACAGTCAGTTCATTCCTTATTTCTCCACTGTGTTGGTGCCCATAGTGACACTTACCAAAAAGATTGGCTCATCTGAATCCTAAAAAAAACCTTTTTCTTTGAGGTGGATGCCTCATCTGTGGGGAGTCGGAGCTGTTCTCGCACAGAAAACTCCTTAGGGAAAGATGATCAACTGCGGGTTTTCCTCCAAGTCCTTTTTCCATGCAGAAAGAAATTATACTATTGGAGATCCAGAATCAATGGCCATTATGTTGAACATTTGTATATATCACAGGAATCTCCTGTTTCTTCAAAGCAACTGAATCTATATCAAGCTAGGTGGTCCCTCTTCTTCTCTCGTTTTGACTACTTGTTACATTTCAGAATGGTGGACAAGGATATCAAAGCTGATGCTCTCTTGTTCTTCTGATATTCTTGACCTTGACTCTGTACATCGGCATATCGTTCCACCTGAATGTCTGAGCACTGCAGCTCTCATTGATCTCCAACATGTACCTCTGAGGAAGATCTTTTATGTCCTACCTTAAGAAAAAGAATCTTGAAATGGGAAAATTGTTCTATCCAAGCCAGTCATCTCGGAATCCGAAAATCTTTAACTTATATCTTGACATTTTTGGTGGCCTAATCCTGTTCAAGATGTAAAAGACTTTGTTCTCTCATGCCACTTGTGCCAGCAACAAGATCTCTCGTCTCAAAACTGATGTCTTTCTTCAGCCTTTGCCCACTCTGAAGTGGCACTGGATCCAGATTGCTATGGACTTCATTACTGACTTACCACCAACTCTTAATAATACTGTCATTTGGGTAGTCACAGATCGTTTCTCCAAGATGTCGCACTTCGTACCTTTGCCTGGTCTATCCTCAGCTCCCCAACTTCCATTTCTTACAGCAAATTTTTCACCTGCACGGACTGCCTCTACATATTGTTTCAGACTGAGGGGTCCCGTTTGTGTCTAACTTCTGGCATGCCCTCTGTTTCCATCTCCAACTCAAGTTGGAGTCTTCCTCCATATGCCACCTTTAAACTAATGGACAAGTTGAAATGGCGAATCAAGTCCTAGGAAACGACCTGCACCTTTTTGTCTCAGCTCATCAAGATAACTGGACCGATCTTCTTTCTTGGGCCAAGTTCTCATACAGTCATCTTGACTCGGATTCTGCCTGAGCTTCACCATTTTTAATTGTTTATGGTCAACATTCTCGCCCTCCTCTTCTTCCAGCTGCCTCGTCTGATGTTCCTGCTGTAAATGCTCAAGTCCAAGACAATTCAGGTCTGTCTACATAGAAGTGTCAGCCATAATGATCATGTTGGCAGTGCTGACAATAATCATTACAAGGATTTCCTCCCTTTACAGTGCCACAATCAGACTTGAAAATGCATTAAAAACACTTAAAGGTTTTTCTTATCATACTATTTCACAGAGCCGGCTTCTCACAGCCAGCTTCAGGCTCACACTTCCTGATAAAGCTGTGGGTGGGTTTACAGCAATTATTGGCATATCAGCTCTGCTATTCCCAGCTGAGCCTGTAACAGTGATATGAGTGCAGGAAGCTTGTTACCTATATTGAATTAGTTTACAGAGCTCGAAGAGGTTATAGTTTGTCAATAACATAGATATTGACCCACTACAATCTGGTTTCCGACCCCACCACTCTACCGAAACCACCCTAACCAAGGTCACTAATGACCTAGCAACTGCTAAAGCCTCACGCCACTACTCTGTCCTTCTCCTTCTAGACCTGTCCTCTGCCTTTGACACTGTCGACCATTCCCTCCTGCTACAAATCCTCTCCTCCCTCGGCATCACGGACTTGGCCCTTTCCTGGATCTCCTCGTACCTCACTGATTGGACATTCAGCAACTGTCATTCTCGCTCCACCTCTTCCCCCCGGCCTCTCTCTGTTGGTGTCCCTCAGGGGTCAGTCCTGGGTCCTTTACTCTTCTCTCTTTACACTCTTGGCCTCGGTCAGCTCATAGCCTCACACGGCTTTCATTACCACCTGTATGCTGACGATACCCAACTCTACATCTCTGGCCCAGATGTTACCTCTCTGCTCTCCCGGATCCCAGACTGTCTATCGTCCATTTCCTCCTTCTTCTCCTCACGTCTCCTAAAACTAAATGTGGAGAAAACAGAACTCATCATCTTTCCACCGTCCAACTCTACCCCTCCCCCTGATCTCTCTATCTCAGTCAACGGCTGTACCTGAATACCAGGTTTTGACAATTAAGTTGCTGAGACTCCGCTCTATCTTTCAAACCACACATCCAAACCCTCACCTCTGCCTGCCGCCTCCACCTGAAAAACATCACTGGCATCCGCTCATTCCTCAACTATGACACTACAAAAATGCTGGTCCATGCCCTTGTCATCTCCCGCCTAGACTACTGCAAAATCCTTCTCGGTGGCCTCCTGTCTAGCACTCTTGCTCCCCTTCAAACCATTCTCAACTCTGCTGCCCGTCTTATCCACCTTTCTCCTCGCTACTCCCCTGCCTCTCCCCTCTGCCAATCCCTTCACTGGCTTCCCATTACCCAGCGAATTAATTTCAAGCTACTAACCATGACCTACAAGGCTCTCCATGACCTCTCCCCTCCATACATCTCTGCCCTAATTTCCAAATATCTCCCCTCGCGAAATCTCCGCTCCTCACAGGACCTTCTCCTATGCTCTCTCCTTATCAGCTCCTCACACAACCATCTCCAAGATTTCTCCCGTGCTTCCCCCACACTCTGGAACTCACTGCCCCAACACACCAGACTCTCCTCCACTTTCACCAGCTTCAAAAGCAATCTGAAAACCCATTTCTTCAGGCTTGCCTATAACCTACACTAACCTTGCTGTCACTACATCCTCCACAAACATGTCTGCCCCCACCTTCTGTCTCGTTCCCCCCTCCTTGTAGATTGTAAGCCCTCGCGGGTAGGGTCCTCTCTCCCTCTGTCGTGCCAATTGTCATTCATCACTTATCATTGTACTCGTTTGAATTATGTTATATATGTAACCTCCTCGAATGTACAGCGCCCTGGAATCAATGGCGTTTTAAAATAAATAATAATAATAATAATAATAATAAACAAGCTCCTGTGCTGAAGATAACACAGCAAGGAGTGAGTTATCATTGTTGGACAGGGCTGCTGGAGCAATGAGTGAAGAGAAAGATGGTTGGTAACCTATGGAAGCTTGTGGAAACAAACAGGAGTTAAAATCTCCTCTATCGCCTAAACAAAACAAAATGATAACAACAATGTGTTTGGTAAATTTAACTTTGCCTTCATGTTGAAAGCTAACTCATTGTGGTGTGAACACCCCTGTAAAGGCCTGGATTAAGAATCCGGACATGTATAATAACTGTCATCTTGCTGATGATCGCCATGATGGCAGTGCCCATCAGTAGTACAGTTAAGTTTTTCAGCTGCTTGAGGCCCTTGATGTACTATGGTGCCGAGGTGAAGGGGTTAAAATAACATTTACGCTGTGATAGGTGGAAATCCATAGCGTTTTTTATAAGTAAACACACTCTTTTAAGAATTGCTATAACTATATGTGAAACAATGACAACAACATTACTTTGAGAAAGTCGTGTATTTGTAAAAGATTTTAGTTTTTTCTGCCAGTCCCTTTCTGTCCAGTTGGAGCAGGGACTTTTATCAGAAAACAACTTGAATCTGTCTCAATATCATCAGCAAAGAAAAATGTATACTGGTTCGGCACTACCCTTAATTACTGTGGTGCCCATTGCCAAAAATCCATCCACAGTCCATCATCAGCAAACTCCAACTTCCTGTCCAAGACAATATAGACAAAACATTTTTGTGTAAAATTTCCCTTTACAGTAGTCTGCAATGTGTAAGCTTTGATGGCAAATACCTTGACATTTGATTTTCTTTGTATTAGCATCAACATGAACTCCAACTATTACTAACGTGAATATGAATTATCTAGCACAAACACATACAAACCAATATGTGTTACTTTACCTCTTCTGTTCGCTTGTGTAATTTCAGAGCGGCTATCCAAGCAAAACCATCTTCTTGTTGCTTCTGCAACCCCAACGCATGCTAACGGGAATTGAGAGATTTTTATGGAAACAAAAATTAAAATAAAAAATGTGATTTAAATGAATTTAAAAAAAAAAATTAATTTTTTTTACATGGTTTTAATCTTTAAAACCCCTTAAATTTTTTTAAAGGAAATGATCTTTTTTCCATATCTAACATTTTTCATATGATTTATTATGAGACTTGAATTAAAAAAATCAACACAGAGAAATATTAAATTAGGAGTACAAGGTGATTTAAAAAGGCTGGTGCCTGTAGTTAAATAGAATCTATTAGGTAGTTTACACTGCACTATTTAAGAGCAGGATGTGTTAGAGCTCATTGATACATAGGTTCATATGACTTGAAGCAGGATTTTTGAGTAAAAAGTAGAATAAATCCTGATCGGAGACCTTAAGAGACAGTGTAAGTCCTGATGTCTCCTTCTCCCCCACAACTTTAAATGACTGACAGTTTTTCCCCTTATCTGTGTGTTTCAAAAATCTGCAATCCTATTTGGATAAGCAGTACTTTCAGTTTCACTATGAAGGTTTAATCTGCTTTTTTACCCTTCTCTCCTCTTCATAAACTAGAATGGAAAATTTCCCAAATTCGTTTCTTCCTTTTCGCCGAATTTCTCCAAAAAATAATTTGTTGAATTACTTTTGGGAAATCACGTTTAAAAAACAGCTATTTCCCGGGGCACAGGCCGCAGGGTGCTGTAGAACGTTGCCATGCTTAAATATGCAGGGGAAGCTTTTTTGGTCTTTATACAATGTTGTGTTTTAGTATACACGCAATGACGCCCCCCATTTGAATCCCTTTACTTAAAATTCCCTGGGCACTTAAGAGGGGAAAACGACCAAAAAAATGAAGGGGAAGTAGCCTATAAAGTCATGGCAGCGACAGCTGAAAAACAAACTGAAGGGGCAGTGCAAATCAGTACAGAGTTGGGGGGAGGCGGCAGCCCCACAGATGGGTCAAAAGTGGGACAATGAATTCTGGGGGGCAAAAACAGGGGTAGGGCCCCCAGAGGGCACAATGCAAGGGTGGAGGGCACCCAGCAGCAGCATGAGGTCAGAAGTGCACAATAATTGAGTCACCAAGCCACAAAAATGGGGGGGGCACAATGACAAGGTGAGGTAGGCGCAGACAAAACAGCATGAGGTCAGAGGGAAAATGGGGCAATGACAGGGTGAGGGCACGGCCAGCCACAGCAGCAGCATGAGGGGCAACAGTGGGGCAATGACATTCTGGGTGGCAAAAAAGGATAGCCACAGAGTGGACAATGACAAGTGTTTGGTCAGGCACAGCCACACACACATGAGGGGCAGACATGGCCAAGCATTGGAGGTGGGAAAAACAGGATAGGCCCCAAAGTGGACAATACAATTTGGGTCACGGCAGCCCACACAGCACAGAGGTAGAATGGACAAACAAGTGGGGGAGGGGTCACTGCAGGGAGCCCGCACAGCATGAGGTCAAAGTGCACAATGCAAGTGTGAGGTCACGGCACAGCCACAGCCAGATAGGTCAAAAGTGGCACAATACATTCTGGGGTGGGGAAAAAAGGGGTAGGCCACAGAGGGACAAGGGCACAGTGTTAGGTTCCGGAGCAGCCACACAGCAGATGAGGGGAACAGTGGACAATGACAATTTGAGGTGGCAAAAACAGATGAGGCAGATGGCAAAAAAAAAATGACAAAGGGGGAGGTCCCGGGGGCCCCCCGCCCCATAGGAACAGTGGGACAATGACACAGTTTATCACGGCCCAAACCACAGCCACAGAGGGGCAGCGTGGCACAATGACAATGGTAGGTCACGGACAGCCAACGCGCATAAGGGCGACATGGCACAATACATTTGGAGGCAAAAAAGGAATAGGGCCCAAAGTGGACAATGACAAGTGTGAGGGGACGGCAGCACCACAGCAGCAGAAGGCAACAGTGCACAATGAAAAAGTGGTGGCAGGCACAACCCCGCAGCAGCATGAGGGCAGACAGTGGCACAATGACAGTGTGTAGGTCACGGCAGCAATCCACAGCAGCACATGATGTCAGAAAGAGCACAATCACATTCGGAGGGGCAAAAACTGGAGTAGGCCACAGAGTGGCCACCATGACCGAGAGTGGAGGAGACGGCGTCAGGTGCAAACAGGCAAATGAAGTGTCAGAGAGTGGCAGAAAGACACAGAGTGTAGAGGTCACGCAGCAGCCACAGCAGCAGCATGAGGTCAGGACAATGGCACGAATGACATGTGAGGTGGGTGACAATTACCGAGTCCCCTGGGTAAAGATGGTTTGGTGGCATATGGAGAAACTGTCACAGATGTAGGCAATCATGCGGTTAGCGTCATCAGAATAGTGGCTGAGGCAGGTATTTGAACCCAGACTCATTTTCTCACAGTTTGGGTGAGCGACATGGCTTATGTAGTCTGACGCCAAAGGCATTGGTGTGTGGAAATCCTGGCCGATCCACGCCTGATTCATCTGACAAAGGTCGTTCCGTTTCCACATTTCCCGTGGACAAGCGGTTTCTCCTCGGGGTAACATGGCCCCCGCCGCTCTGAACACCCGCTCTGATTGCCACACTACTGGCTGGGCAGACAGCTTCTTCCACTGCAAACTCGGCAAGTTGCGTCCCCCCCCACCCCCCCCCGGCCACATATCCATTTTTGGCTGCCCAGTGAGTCCAGCTTGATCATTCTAACTGGGGTGGCCATAGTGCAATCACAAGTAGGCACCACCTGTTGGTTCAAGGGTCGCTCCAGGTCCTTCTCTGCTCTGGCGACTGCCCTCCTCACTAGCGGGTGAAGAAGCTGCTCATCAGTTACTCCAGACTTAGGTTGCTGCAGAAGGAACTGGTACTGCACGACCCCCCCACCTCCCCCGGCAGCCGCTTGCAGTAGTACGTGACGCTGGAGGAACCCCCCCTGTCAGACCTGTCAGAGGGAGTGGACGATGCCGTCACATAGGCAGGACCAACTGACTAAGTGAGGATTACCCTATAGTATTTTGAGTTTGTCCTCCCTCTCATAGCTGTGGAAAAAGGCTCCCATTTTGACCGGTAGCAAGGTCCAATAGGGTGGAGAGCCATGGGAAGTCATCCCTCTGCCGGATGCTGTGCATATTCGGCTGTCCTAGCCAGACAAATCAGTAATGCTGTGGGCCATCTGCACAAATGACTCCGAGGGCTTCCCTGCCTCCATCTCCACTGTATACAGCCACGGTGCTTGCGGTTCATCTGCCTCGTCTTCCTCATCTCCATCTACCTCCTCCAGCTCTCTTGCTCCTCCCTCCTCTTGTCACCTACTGGGTAGAAATTCCACTCATTTCACCAGACAATGCTTTCTGCTCCAATGTCCTCCTCCTAATCCTTCGCCACCATTTCAGTCCCCACACATACTTCATGTGGCCGCGAGATGTAGTCGCCCGTCTCCAGTCCCCACCCAGACAGATTTTTCAGCAACGTTCCAGGACATGAAGCAGTGGAATGACGTTATTCATATTCCGTTTCCTGGGACTGACAAATAACAGTGGCTCCTCAAATGGCCTCAACAAAGGCAGTTCCACGCATGAGCAGCCACTGGCCTGACATCAAAGTTACACATGGGAGTACCCTCTGTCCGCCTGGCTCATCAAAAAATCGTTAATGGCCTTTCACAGTTCATACAGCGGTCCAACATGTGCATGCTGGAATTCCAACGGGTGGAAACAGCGCATAATCAAGTGTGTTGGGGAGGCCTGGTTCTGTGCCGCTGCAACTCGAGGAGGGTGTTTTCTGGCTTGTAGGAATTGATGAAGTACATGCACAGTTCCTGCCAATTTCAAATCTTTGAAGAATCGTGGAAGACTTCGGAACTTTTCACAACCAGATAGAACACTTGCGCCATGTCAGGGCGCATGGACATCCCTCCCCGGTGCAGCAGAGACACCATTGTACTCCCCCATTGAGTCCCGTCACAATGGCTCCGATTTACCCGTTGGCCGCGGAGAAAAGCCACACATCGATTTCTTGCTGCATGACACGAGCATTCCTTTCCCTGTGTGACTTTGTTTCGCCGAGGCAAGCCAGGTGTAGAATATGCGTGACACCGCTGTGCCCATACACAATTGAGGTATGATGGAGCATTACTTGTGGAGCTGAACGTTTGGTGGATGGGAGGAGAGAGGCGGATACCTTGGCGCAGATGCCGCAGTTTAGACAACCTTGGATAGAAAGCTGCGTCTCCTGTCCAAATTGTTGGTGTGCCTGGGCAGAAGCAACATACACCCAGATGAATCCGTAAAGGACATATCCTGGCCCTGACCGTAGTAACAGCTCCAGATGTCCCGCTGCCTGCAGTGCACCTTGGAACAAAAACCGATAAGCTCAAGGACTGGCCCACCTACTGTTCTCATATTTATAAGTGCTGAACTCACCTCTGCCTTTTTGCTAATGAAATTACGGCTTGGAAATCACCATCTTCGTCTCCGCACAAGCCATTAGTTCTCTGAAACGGTGCAGAGTCCACCATTTGGAAAGGAGGGAACTGCAGTTCAAACAACTGGGACAGGTAGCACGGTCGCTGCTTGCACCTTAGGATGGTTGGACGCATACTGTTTGGTCTCTTTGCAATCGCCTCAACTGAACGTCTGCTTGGCCGCCCATGATAGCGAGGAGCAGGAGCAACTGGACTTGAGGAGATGATTCAAAGAGAAACACTCCGCTTCTGCAGAGGTGGTGGAGCCTTGACTGGCTGCAATTGCCTGCGTGCCACTGGGCACATGTCTGCTGCGTTTGCTGTGCGGCGGAAGGATGACCACCACATCCTGAAGCCAGACGTTACTCCCCGAGGCCACGGATGTGACGTGCATGTTTTTGACCCACAGGGCCCGTGGTCCAACGATAGCTCCCTGGCCATGCTTCACATTCTTCCTGCCACACAGATTCTTCATATTCCCATATTTGATCCTCCGGTGTCCTTAGCAAAGAACTGGCCACTACCGCTAGTATCGAGATTTTAAAAACCGCCAACGCTCCGCACGAGTGAATACTGCCGCAGCGCCTCCTGAGTTCCTTTGCCGCTACGACCTTCTTGGACCAGCCCGAAGCGGGTTTTTTTAACCCCGTGGACCGCTGGGCTCTCCCGAACACTACAACTGCTGCTTACCCTGCTGACAACGACCACACTACCCACTTTGCTGGCTCCGCCGCTGCCTGACGCGCAAGCTGACGCCCTCTTCTGACGATGACGAAGCCCTTCCTCACCCTGCTCCCAAGTGCGGTCTGCTACATCATCAATGCTATTTTGTTTCATCAATCGACAACTACTGCTTGTCCTCATCACCGACCTTGGTATGCAGATGCCTGACCCCATCACAACATGAACTCCCATGCCACTCTCCACATCTATAACTTTGGCTTGGCCGCCTACTGCAAAAGCAGGTGATATTGCCCCATTTCTTCGCGCAAGTAGCTGCTGACGCACCGCCTCAAAATTGTTCATCCTCGCTATATAATGCCTGAGCCCAGACCACAAGTAGATCTCTGGCTTAAGGAACCGTATGGGACAGAGGCGGGATTGAGGACGGGTGAGGGCCGCTGACCCGCTCCCGGCCATGCCACTAAGGGTTGAGTCTGACGTTCCCACCAACTCTTGGCCCTGTGGGGATGTCAATGTCATCTGGAGGAAAGTGGATGACCTATCAACCAATCAAGAAACCAATTGGTTGCGAAGCAACAACAACACGGCCGCTTATTGACAGCGCATTGTTGGCCTCTCCGAGTGACCCCCTGCGTCGATGTCCCCTTGCAGTGCTGCGCCGGGCCTGGACAGTTTGTGCCTTGGCCACTCGCAGGTGAAAGCTGCCACCCCTCTTCTCTGTCTGACATACAGTTTGTTCTAAAATGTAACAGACAACTGTGTTGATGAAGATATCTGAATATGATAATACACACCCTGTATTTGACCCAAATGAACCCAGTAAAAAAGCATGGTAACCCTTGATATAAATTGCGCTCCCACAAATTGGCAGGAAAAAATTGACTTGTATGTGCGCGTTTAAAAACTCTGTGTAATTTCTGATTATAAAAGCACAAACACAGCTTAATTAACCTTCTAAGCATATGAATTATGCTACAGAATTTCTTCTTGATGCGTGAAAAACCAAAGTGTCTTTTACTGATACAACAGCAGAACAAACGCTTAATATACACCCCTGCTGTAAATAGCGCAAAGAATTGACTCAATACCCACAAACTACTATCTTTGTTAGCGTGTTACAAATTGCGTGTTTTCTACGCTACACAACAAGAGAAAAAATTGTAAAAACCTTCTGTCTTGTGAATAAAAAAAAATATTCTACAGAAAATTTTATATTTTTTGGCGTGAAAAAAGAAACGGTTTTCTTGGAGTCCACAACAGCAGAAATTGAACAACAACGCTTAATTAACCCCTGGATGTAAAAAAAAAAAAAAATAATGCTCAAAGAGAATTGAGCAGCCACAAACTACTATGCGTTGTAGCGTGTTACATTTGCGTGTTTTCTACGCTACACAACAAAGAAAAAAATGTAAATTAACCTTCGCTTTGTGAATAATGCTACAGGAGAAATTGTATTTTTTAGGCGTTGGAAAAAAGACTGTTTCCTTGGAGACACCCAGCAGAAAAACAACGCTTAATTAACCCTGGAATGTAAATGTGCCAAAAGAGTTTGAGCAACCCTCAAACTATTACTTTATAGCGTGTTACAATTATGTGTTAACTACGCTACACAACAAGAGAAAAAATTTTAATTAATCTACGCATTGTTGAATTATGCACAGAATATTGTATTTTTTTGGCGTGAAAAAGCCGGTTTATTTTGTCACGCCACAGCACAAAAACAACGCTTAATTAACCCCAGGATGTAAATTTGCCTAAAGAAATGAGCAGGCCGAACAAAACTACTAGCTTTGTAGCTGTTACAATTGCGTGTTTTCTACCGCAACCACACACAAAGAAAAAATTGTAATTAAACTTCACTTTGTAGAATTATGCTGCAGAAAATTGTATTTTTTGGCGAGAAAAAGACGGTTTATTTCGTCACCGGACGAGCACAAAACCAACGCTTAATCTTTAACCCCTGGATGTATAATGCGCAAAAGAATTGAGCAGCCACAAACTACTAGCTTGGAGTACGTGTTACCAATTGCGTTTAAACTAAACTACGCTACAACAACAACAGAAAAAATTGTACTTAACCTTCGCTTGTGAATTATGCATCAAAGGGAAAATAGTATTTTTGGCGGTGAAAAAGACGTTTCTAGAGTCACACGCAAAAAACAATGCTTAAATTAACCGCCTGAAGTAAAATTGTGCAAAAGATTTGAGCACGCAAATGAATGGTATTTGTATTGGTAAAACAGCGCTGTTTTCTTTAAATGAAAACACAACAGAACTGCGCTTAGATCCCCCCTTGTATATTCAATGTGCTGTGGAGCAGATAGCATTAAAATGTATATGGCAGCTGCAATTGGACGCACACTGGATTTCAGATCCAAATATCCAAAAAATCAGAAATAGAACATTAAGAAAGCAGTCTCTGAGACAAGCGAGAACCCCACAAAAAATCGCAGTATAAAAGAGAGTTCTTCATAAGACTATAACAATCAACCGCAGCACACCTTCCCTGATCAGTACAGTGATGAGGAATGTAGCTCCCAGCGGCGCGCCCTGACATATATAGTGCGGTGACGTCTCCAGAATCCCGCCGGTCCCTGATTGCTCATCTCTGCACTATGTCATGCGGATCATGCCTATGCCCTTCTTCCTCCCAGAGTGCTATGGCCCCATTGTAACGCCATGATGCTTCGCCCCCCCCCCCCCATCCTTTTAATCAATCAAAAGTACACTTCTTCACACCAAGTCCCCCAAACTCGACTTCCGTTCTAGAACCGAAGTTGTCCCTGAAATTCAAAACGAATTCCAACATCGTTAGAATCAATTTCGCCCTTCTATATCCTAATAATAAAGTCAGCTGCCACAACATCCAAGTAATAGTTGTCAACTGAAAACTGTTAATAATAAAGCTAGTGCCAATCAATGTCTACAACTAAGCCTGGGTCACAATATCCAGGTATCCTTAAATAAGAGCTTGTCTTTGTTCGCCCCCCCCACCCGCTCTCCCTCCGTACTTTACAGCAGTAGATGCTCCTTTAAAAATTCTCAGCCTAACTACCACTAAAAATCTGCAAATCTCTGATCTACCAAAGTTCTAAGTTCACAGCTAAAAGAATAGCGTCTCTGCTGTGAACAAATATAATACACTTTCGCTGAGCAGTTTGCACAGAGCAGAGAGTGGCACGACCTACACCTTTGAGATACTTGACACCACTCTGATCATGAAACAAGAAGGGCTGTTCTAAGGAAACAGACAGGTCATGTGATATTTTCCAGCCAATCCGGCAACCATTACACAAAAACAAATCCCAGTCATGACGTCGCACACACAACTCACCCAGCTCTATTCCTAAGCTGATTTGCTGGTCGCCAAATATTACAGACGCGCCAAAAATGGCGCGATAATATTATATTATATGCACAGAAAAAAATTTTAACCTAAAATTATCACGTGATCTAGAAACTCCGAATCAACATATAAACCCAATGAAAAAGTGCCATTTCAACTTTGTCGCTACTAGATTCAGCATCAACACTATTTAGATTATCAAGGCAGGGTTCTCTAGATTCAAATGGGCAACAAAAAGCCAAGAATCGCTCTAACAAAGCTAACCTCCCAAAAAAAACTGGAGTAATAAAACCAGCATATGTGATACATGAATAAAATTGTCTGTAACCTCAGACACTATCTAGATTGGATTAAGAATACTTCTTGCTACTCTAACACAGAACTCGAATCTGCCTTTGTGTTCCGCTTGAACCTCTCGGCTTTATTGCACACAAAGTTTCCAACATTCCTGCACAGCCATCCAGATCGTTGCCTTTTAATAGAGATACAGCTGCAACTTTAGGAATATCAGTTTGCAAATACATAAACTCCCCGCCGTGCTACACAAATATATCCTTTTTATCGGGCATCCAGAATTCGAACACGTGTGAGGGATCCCCCCAACTTGGGTTTGGAAGGAGAAGGGCCTATACAGTGGACACTATCTATTCAATGTACAAAAGTCGACATAATTTTCATTCCCGAACTTCAAAGATGTTATATGCTGCCTCTCATTTCTTCACCTTTGCGCAGGTAATAGTTTTGTAAGAACCGAAGAGTTACTAAATCTTAGCAAGAAGTTTTCCGGGCAAATGATTTTGATGATTACAATAGGCCCACAGACCAGCCGAAATTCTCTTTCCGTACTCTAAGATTAGAGACTCCCAAATCCCTGGAAAAGTCTTACTGACCAAATGGGACGACGCCTTCCCAGAGTTAAATATTCTGCAGTTAGTTGTGGATGGGATGAAAACACAAACATTAAATTAGAGCCAATTATCAGCGAAAGTGGCGGAAACTTATTTTTTCAAATTTATGCACCGAGCATCTATGGAATTAAAGGGTTTGGCCCGATTGTAATGTTGAACCGTGGGATCCTCCAAAATGGGTTTTTTAATCACTTTTCTAAATATATGTGATTACAAAAATTGCATCTGAGAGAGCTACAGCCTTCCTTACAAGCACTTTGGTTACTTCGAAAGAGGTCTATTAGATACGTGCCTGACAGACCTAGACGGGCTCTTGCGCAGTGAGAGCTGCTTAATATCTGATGAGACCTGAGCCTGCAGAATTTTTAAGGCACCGGTTGAGCAATACTGTTTTGCTTTGTATACCGAAAAAGTCGTTGTAGTGTATTATATACCTGCTTTAATCTGATGACAGGGAACATGAAAGAAACTTTCAATCTCTGAGTATAATAGTTGTTCTCTTTTGTTATATTCGAATCCACAAGTTATTGTTTTTGCTTATTTATTGAACATGCACAGGATCACAGCTTATGCAGCTTGTTCTCCTGGCTGGTGTGTCTCCTCACCTTTCAGCTCGCCGTGATTTGTTTACATTACAATAGCATCTTATCAATACGGCTCCCTGACAGTGCAGTTATCAGGCTGTGTCTTGCTGTATTTACAATCCCACTCTTTACCGTTTTTATTATTTCACTTAAGTTTTGAGATGCTACCCTTGGATTCCTCACTCCACACTCATCCCCCTCCCCCTCCTCCGTCCCCTGCAGCTTACATGACTACAGCGTATTTGTTGACATTCTGCCTGTACTAAGGAGAGACCTACCTAAATGGTCTCTTGGCAAATCCCCTTTAATATCCTCTCCCATCCCCTAGCTCCCAACCGCAAGTTGTGCTGTCCACACCAAATTGTTAAGTCCTAAAGCAGACCTGATTCATGGAATGTGGACATGTCCTGAGGTGAAACGGCTTTGGGAGGAAATGAGGGACACTCTGAGATCAAAATGGGGGCAGGACCTCCCTTTGTCTCCTGGGACCTGTCTCTTTCATGACTTAACTGACACACCTAGGTTCCATACACTCCTTCATATACTCCTCTTAGCGACAAAAAGGTGTATCCTAAACAAATGGTTGGAACCATCCACACCAGATGTAGGGGAGGTTCTATCAATCACCAGATCATATCTGACTTAAAGTAGAATCGGCGGCAAATCAACATCGAGCAGAAAAGTTTTCTATTCCACCTGACACCTTTTCATTGAAGCTTTCTATCCACTGAGGAAATCAGGAAATTAGTTTTCCCTTCCGATTCTCTAAGTGGTACCACGAGGGAGTGCTAAACGGGAACCAATGGGATTGTCACCAGGCTCGCCCGAAGCTGAACAATGAGCCTTGATAGAGACTCATTCCTGAATCTCAACGGATTTCTGAGAAATGCGCACTTTAAGCCCAATTCTGATACTCCATGTGGTTCTAATTTAACTTCTACATCCGGCAAGGTGAATTTACCAACCCTACCCTACCCCCCCTCCCGCCTCTTTTAAGATATCTATCTGCCTGTTATTTGGATGGATGTCAGTTCTTCTTCACTATTTTTCTGATGTTATAGTTAGCTATCAATATTTGTGTTAGACAAATATAGAAAAAAAAATGACTCTGGGTCTCATAGCTATTTTTAGTAACAAATTTCACCTTATTTCGGTGTGAACCGTGGAACCCGGATAACATGCAAAGATAACTTTGACTAGTTTGTCTATACTTGTTCTGGTTGATGTATGTACGGTCAAACTATTTGGTGAAGTTTGAGACCTAATAAACATATTAAAAAAAAAAATTAGGTATCTATCATGGCATATATTCGTCGGCTTAATGGGCTCGAGTATATAAGTAATGTATCAAAGGGAAAAGTTATATGTTCTAGAAATTAAGTAACCTCTAAATGGAAACTGAAACTGAATGATTTCAAATATGTAATTAGTATATTCTTAACTCACTGGGGTTTTGCCAAAATCTATCAAAAAATTGTCTATGCGTTCTATGCAAACATTCTCCAATTCAAGCTTACTCCGCCTCTGTTCTCTGCCTCACATTGTGAATATTTACTTGCTGTTTCTCTTAATCCAGCCTAAATACTACGAACCAGTAGCCAGGAATTCTTAAATCACAAAGGGTGGAATGGAATGACACCTGCCGAGAAATTACATTTCAAGGAATCCACAGTACATGGTCAATGAGAGGACTTCAAGAGGCTTCACTGGGACTGCAGCAAGGTATTTAATGTAAGTTGACTTTAGCTTTAATATTGTAACAGATCTGGTTAGAGCAGTTGAGGAGATTTAAATTAGAATGACCAATTTCTACTTAAATACAACGTGTAATCCACAGTTGTGGTATTTATATAACCTCCAGAAGTCCCATAGGATTTAAGGAGGGTAACAAGAAAATATGAAACCTGTAAGGAGGTGATGGAAGAATATAGAGAAATTAACTTGTTGCAATGATTAGGAGCTATGTATGTCTGAAATGCGTCAGCTGTATAAAACTCTTGAATTGTCTTGATTGAACTATTCTGAATAAAAGTTTTATGGATTTATCCCTTGCTACTTGATTTTTCTCTACATGGACTGGAATGGTAAGCTGGCATACTGCCCTAATGTCTAACCTTGTAGTATAATATCCCACCCAGACTGTATATAATGGTTTAGGAAGTAAAGCATAAATTCATTTTAGCAGTCTAGAAGTGGTTTTAGAAGTCTGCATTAGGTATGTTGGTGAATTAAGCATAAACAAAGTATCGGTGAGCATTGGCCAATACAGCTTAGATAGATCTATCTGGTCTCAGAAATCACAGTATGTATCACAGCCAAACATTTTATAATTAATATCCATATAGTTAGTTTACGGAAAGGTAGGAGGCAGAGAGGTATTCTTCTACCCAAGGTGCTTTTAATGTGCTTTGATCTTTTTTCCAGTGTGTTTACTGCAATAAAGATATTTGATGCATAAACGTGTTTTCTCACCATGCAGTTTCACAGAGCCACAGTCAAGTTTGGGCTCACAGTTCCTGTTCAGGTTGTGGGTGTCTAATAGCAGTCAGTGATTAACATATCAGTTCTGCAATTCCTAGCTACCCTGTTTACCCGAAAATAAGACATTTCCCCCGAAAATAAACCTATTGCATATTTTTGATGCACATTCAAGTTTGCTGCCATGCTGATGTTTAGATGAAAACTCTACCATATATAATACATTTTGATGATGTTTCAACACTATTGTGAATTCTTTGTTCATGGAAAAATAAGACGTCCCCCAAAAAAGTCTTAAGCTCGTCATTTAGGAGTCAAAAATGATAAAATAAGTCACGTCTTAGTTTTCAGGGAACAGTATTACAGTTAGGGGCCCCTTCACACGGCTTTTGCGTGTCCGAGGATTGTCGCCCGTACTGAAGCCAAATCCGGCCGCAGTACGGCGCCAATGCGCGCAGAATAAGCTGTAACGGCCTAACAGTAAATACCCATGTTTCCCTGAAAATAAGACATGTCTTATATAATTTTTGCTCCTAAAGACGAGCAAAGACTTATTTTGTAGGGGACCTCTTTTTTTTCCATGAGACCAGAATTCACATTATTGTTGAACAAATCATCAAAAATGTATTAAATATATGGTAGTGATTTCATCTACAAACTCAGCATGAGCAGCCAAACTCTGAATTGCATCAAAAAATGCACTAGTCTTTATTTTCGGGGAAATGTCATAGTTTCGGTAACGGTAGCTAGGAATTGCAGAACTGATATGTTAATCACTGACTGCTATTAGACACCCACAACCTGAACAGGAACTGTGAGCCCCTAAACTTGACTGTGGCTCTGTGAAACTGCATGGTGAGAAAAACACGATTTATGCCATCAAATATCTTTATTGCAGTAAACACACTGGAAAAAAGATCAAAGCACATTAAAAGCACCTTGGGTAGAAGAATACCTCTCTGCCTCCTACCTTTCCAAAACTACACTACTAGGCATATTAATTAATAAAAATGTTGGCTGTGATACATACTGTGATTCTGAGACCAGATAGATCTATTAAGCTGTATTGCCCAAGACTCACAGATACTTTTGTTTATGCTTAAATTCACCCAACTTACTAAATGCATACATCTAAAACACTTCTAGACTGCTAACAATGAATTTACTGCCTTACTTCCTAAACCATTAAATACAGTCTGGGTGGATAATAATACTACAAGGTTAGACATTAGGGCAGTATGCCAGCTTACCATTCCAGTCCATGTAGAGAAAAATCAAGTAACAAGGGATAAATCCATAAAACTTTTATTCAGAATAGTTCAATCCAGACAATTCAAGAGTTCATATACCTAGCTGACGCATTTCAGACATACATAGCATCCTTAATCATAGCACAAGTTATTTCTCTAGATTCATCCATCACCTCCTTACAGGTTTCAAATTTCTATGTTACCCTAGTTAAACCTATGGGACTTCTGGAGGTTATATAAATACCACAACTGTGGATTACACGTTGTATTTAAGTAGAAATTGGTCATCAAATTTAAATCTCCTCAACTGCTCTAACCAGATCTGTTACAATACTTATAAGCTTAAAGTCTACTTACATAATATACCCTTGCTGCAGTCCCAGCTGAAGCCTCTTGAAGTCCTCTCATTGACATGTACTGTGGAGTCCTTGAAATGTAAATTTACGGTGTCAATCCCTTCCCACCCTGTGTGATTTACAGAATCCTGGCTCAGTTTAGTAGTATTTAGGCTGGATTAAGAGAAACAGCAAGTAAATATTCACAATGTGAGGCAGAGAACAGAGGCGGAGTACGCTTGAATTGGAGAATGTTTGCATAGAACGCATAGACAATTTTTTTGATAATTAGGCAAAACCCCAGTGAGTTAAGAATATACTAATTACATATTTGAAATCATTCAGTTTCAGTTTCCATTTAGAGGTTACTTAATTTCTAGAACATATAACTTCCTTATGATACATACCATATATACTCGAGCATAAGCCGACCTGAATATAAGCCAGAGATACCATAATTTTGGGTGGGGGGAGGGTTTTGTTGGGGGTGTGTGGTCAAAAGTAGGAGTGGTGGGGGGAAATATGGTTTTATGTATTATAGGGTCGTCAAACTTCCACGCAATGTTGTGATACGTATAAGACATCAACCAAACAAGTATATACAAACAAGTCAAAGTATATCTTTGATGATATCGCGGTAATACCACGGTTTTCCACACTACTCGACATAGGAGCCCTATAGAACACTAACCATATCTATGCGCCCCCTCCCAAATAAATAATTCTAATAATACAAACATAACAACTCCCCACATAATTGAAAGCAAACACTAACAATCCAGCCTCCCCACAGCCGCCTCCCAATCCCACCTACCACAACCCATCCGCACTACACACAACCCCGCTTGCTTTCTTGGTTTTACTTTACTTTAATTAATCCCAATCCCCAACTCGTCAGATCGCAAGAACCCTTAACTAACCCCATATCTACACCCCAAGGTAAAACTATCTCCATAACAACCTCCCACCAAAGCTAGCAACCTCCATCTACCACACACCATGTCACCCAATAACCTCAAACTTCTTAGCAGTCTCCCTACTCCACCGAACCCATATTTGTACAGTTCCGCACTCCACGATTACCCCCCACCTCTCCACCAGGACACGGGACACAACCACATTTTACCTAAAATCCTCAGTGGGTATTAAGGCAAAAGCATCAAAGCAAAGATCCAGTTCAAAGCACATTACAGCTCATAGTTGATATTAGCCGAAACTACTTAACGAATCAATATAATATCTGGTGGATTAGTGTCTAGCACCCACTTCCTCCCACAGGATGTTTGCACAGTTAAACCCCCCAAAATAAAACCTACTACCCACCAAAAATGACGCAACCCGCGTCGACACTCCTCGATACCAGGACACCCAAGGTGTTGTCAGAAAGTCATGCAAAACAGTCCCAGAGACAAAGGGGAGGTCCTGCCCCCATTTTTGATCACCAGAGAGGACCTCATTTCTCCCAAAGCCCGTTTCACCTCAGGCCTAAGTCCACATACCATGAATCAGGTTCTGCTTTAGCAAATAACAAATTGGGACAGCACACTTGCGGTTTGGGAGCTAGGGGATGGGAGAGGATAATAAAGGATTTGCCAAGAGACCATTTAGGTAGGTCTCTCCTATGTACAGGACAGAATGTCAACAAATCCAACCCGCTAGTCATGAAGCTGCAGGGGCGAGGGAGGGGATTTATTAGGATTGAGAATCCAAGGGAGCAACTCAAAACTTAAAGTGAAATAATAAACTGTACAAGAGTGGGATTGTTCAAAACAGCAAGACCAGCCCTGATAGACTGCACGTCAGGATCCTTATCTTCTAAGGACTAAATGAAAAGTAAACAAACACGGGAGCTGAAAAGCAGAGAGAGAGACACACACAGCCAGAGAACAATGCATAAGCTCTGCTCCTGTGACGTGTTTCACTGAAGATAACAACTATAACTTGTGGATTCTATATACAAGAAGAGAACAAACTATCTACACAGCAGCTTGAAAGTATTCTTCATGTTCCCTGTCATCAGAAAAAGCAGGTATCTAATAACACTACAACTAACTTTTTTCTGTATACAAAAGAAAACAATATTGCTACCCGTGCCTTAAAAACTTCTGCACTCATCTCCATCAGATAAGAAGCTCTCTCTGCGCAAGCCCGTCGCAGGACTTGTCAGCCCGTATCCTAATAGACTCTTTGAAGTAACCAAGGGCATGTAAGGAAGGCTGTAGCACTCACAGACGCAATTTTTGTAAACACATATATTTATAAAAATGATTAAAAAACCCATTTTGGAGGATCCCACGTCAACATTACATCGTGGCAAAACCCCTTTAAATCCATAGATTGCTCGGTGCATAAAATGAAAATAAGTTTCCCGCCACTTTTCGCTGATAATGGCTCTATTAATGTTGTTTCATCCCTCCAAAACTAACTGCAGAATATTTAAATCTGGGAAGGCGTCGTCCCATTTGGTCAGTAAGACTTTTCCAGGGATTTGGGAGTCTCTAATCTTAGAGTACGGAAAGAGAATTTCGGCTGGTCTGTGGGCCTATTAAATCATCAAAATCATTTGCCGGAAATTCTTTGCTAAGATTAGTAACTCTCGATCTTACAAAACTATTAACCTGCGCAAAGGTGAAGAAATGAGAGGCAGGCATATCATACAATCTTTGAAGTTCGGGAAATGAAAAATATGTCGACTTTTGTACATTGAATAGATGTCCCACTGTAACTAGACCCTTCTCCTTCCAAACCCAAAGTTGGGGATCCCTCACACCGTGTTCGAATTCTGGATGCCCCGATAAAGGCATATATTTGCTGAGCACGGCGGGGAGTTTATGTAATTTGCAACTGATCTTCCAAGTTGCCAGTGTATCTCTTATTAAAAGGCAAGATCTGATGGCATGCAGAATGTTGGAAAACTTTGTGTGCAATAAAGCCGAGAGGTTCAAGCGGAACACAAAGGCAGATTCGAGTTCTGTGTTAGAGTAGCAAGAAGTATTCTTAATCCAATCTAGATAGTGTCTGAGGTTACAGACAATTTTATTCAGTCTCACATCTGGCAGGTTTATTCCTCCAGATTTTTTTGGGAGAGTTAGCTTTGTTAGAGCGATTCTAGGCTTTTTGTTCGCCCATATGAATCTAGAGAACCCTGCCTGGATAATCCTAACTAGTGTTGAGCGATTATTAGCGACAAAGTTGAAATCGGCATGTTTTTTTGTTGATCGTATATAATTTTTAGATCACGGATAAATTAGGATAAAATCTGTGCATAAACTAATAATAATCGCGCCATTTTTTTGGCGCATCTGTCATTTTGGCGACCATCAAATCAGCTTAGAGAATCGATCAGGGTGACTGTGTGTGCGACTCATGACTGGGAGTGTATGTTCGATTTGGCTGGAAAAATCACAATGACCCTCGTTTCTACATATAACAGCCCTTCCTGTTTCATGAACAGCGGAGTTGTCAGTATCTCAAAGGGTAGGACGTGCAACTCTGCATCTGTGCAAACAGCTCACGAAATTATTCTATTTGTTCACAGAGACGCTATACTTTTAGCTGTGAACCTTAGAACTTATGTAATCAAGATTTGCAAGTTTTAGGTATTAGGCTGAGAATTTTTAAAGGCTCTACTGCTTAAAGGTTCACGGAGGGAGCGGAGGGGGGGCGAGACACAGACAAGCCACTTTAAAGGTATACTGGATATTGTTGCACCCAGGCTTTATGTAGACATTGCATTGCCAAATAGCTTTATTATTAACAGTTTTTCTGTTTAAATATTACTTGAGGATGTGGGGCAGCCTGAACTTATATATAGGATTAGAGATGGGCGAATTGATTCTAACGAAGTGGAATTCGATTAGGAATTTCAGTGAAAACCTTCGGTTTCAGAACGAAGTCCGAAGTTTGGGGGACTTCGGTGAACGAAGTGGTACTTTTAGATTTGAAAAAATGGCTGCGACACATGGCTTACAATGGGCATAGCAACTGCTGGGAGAAGAAAGGGCATAGCCTCATGACATTGCAGAATGAACCAATCAGAGACCGGCGGATTCTGTACGTCAACCGCACTATATAAATCCGGGCGCGCCGCTGGGAGCCTCCACATTCCGTCTCACAGTACTGATCAGGGAGGTGCTGCTGCGGCTGATGTGTGATAGCTCTTACTGAAGAACTCAACTTTTATAACAGCGATATTTGTGGGGTGTCCTCAGCTTGTCCCAGAGACTGCCTTTCCTCTTAAGTTCTATTTCTGATTTTTTGGGTATTGGATTCTGAAATCCAGTGTGCGTCCCACTGAGCTGCATATACAATTTTTAATGCTATCTTGGCTACAGCACAATGAATATCCAAGGGTGATCTAAGCCAGTTCCTGTTGTATTCATTAGAAAGAAAACCAGCGTTTTTACAATACAAATACCACTTCATTTTTGGCTGCTTCAAATCTTTTATGCACAATTACATCCAGGGTTAATTAAGCATTGTATATGTTCTGCAGTGGTACTCTAAGAAACCGACTTTTTCACCGCCAAAAAATACAATTTTGTCCTGTAGCAAATTCACAAGCGAAGGTTAAGTACAATTTTTTCTGTTGTTTTAGCGTATTAAAAACGCAATTGTAACACGCTACAAACTAGTATTTGTGGCTGCTCAAATTCTTTTGCGCAATTTACATCCAGGGGTTAATAAGCGTTGTATTTTGTTGCTCCGGTGACGAAAAATAAACCGTCTTTTTCACCGCCAAAAAATACAATTTTTTCCTGCAGCATAATTCACAATGAAGGTTAATACAATTTTTCTCTTGTTGTGTAGCGTAATAACACGCAATTGTAACACGCTACAAAGCGAGTAGTTTGGTGGCTGCTCATTTCTTTAGCGCAATTTACATCCAGGGTTAATTAAGCGTTGTTTTTTTGCTGTGGAGACAAAAATAAAACCGCTTTTTTTTTCCACCGCCAAAAAATACAATATTCCTGTAGCATAATTCACAAGCCGAAGGTTTAATTAAAATTTTTTTCTCTGTTGTTAGCGTAGGATTAACACATAATTGTAACACGCTATAAGCTAATAGTTTGAGGCTGCTCAACTCTTTGCGCAAATTTACATCCAGGGGTTAATTAAGCTTGTTTTTTTCTGTTGTGACTCCAAGAAACTGTTTCTTTTTCACCGCCAAAAAATACAATTTTCCTGAGCATAATCACAAGCGAAGGTTAATTACAATTTTTTTCTCTTGTTGTGTAGCGTAGAAAACACCAATTGTAACACGCTACAAAGCTCGTAGTTTGTTCTGCTCAATTCTTTTGCGCATTTTACATCCAGGGTTAATTAAGCGTTGTTGTTCTGCTGTGCTGACTCCCAAAAACCGTCCCTTTTATTCACCGCCAAAACATAAAATTTTTCCTGTAGAATAATTCCAAGCGAAGGGTTTAATACAATTTTTGTTTGCTCTTTATTGTAGCGTAAAACAACCAATTGAAACACGCAACAAAGCTAGTAGTTTGTGTCTGCTCAATTCTTTGCGCAATTTTACATCCATGTTTAATAAGCTTGTTCCTGCAGTTGTACCATAAAAGAAACTTTGTTTTTCACGCGCCACAGTAGAAATTTTGTAGCATAATTCATATCTGAAGGTTAATTAAGCCTGTTTGTGCTTTTATATTCAGTAAAATACACAGAGTTTATAAACGCACATACAAGTCAATATTTTTCCTGCCCATTGTGGAGCGGCAATATATATCCAAGGGTTACCAAGCAATGATACTGGGTTCATTTGGAGACAAATACAGGGTGGTATTATATCATATACAGATATCTTCATCCAAACAGTGGTCTGTAACATTTTAGACCAAACAGTAATGTCAGAACAAGCAGAGGTGCAGGCTCTTCACCTGCGAGTGGCAAGCACAAACCATTCCAGGCCCAGGGTTCCCGCAGGCACAGCAGGGACACGAGCAAGGGGTCACTCGTTGAGGCCACAACTGCCGTCTGTCATACGGCCGTGTGTTTGTTCAGCAACCCAATAGGTTCTTGATTGGTTGACTAGGTCATCCACTTCCTCCCAATAACACTGACAACCCCAGCCAAGATTGGTGGGAACGTCAGACACCACCCTAATTTTGGCATGGCCCTGGAGCTGGTCATGCGGCCCTCACCCGACCTCATCCGCCTCTTCCCATCCGGTTCCTTCAGCGCAGAGATCTACTATGTGGTCTGGGCTCAGCGCCATTATATAGCGAGGATAAACAAATTGAGGCGTGCAGTCAGCCAGCTACATGGCATCGTAGGAAAATGGGGCCAATATCCCCTGTCCTTCTGCAGTAAGGCGGCAAAGTATAAATGTGGAGAGTGGCATGGAGTATCATGTTGTGAGGGGTCACCTCTGCAATACCATAGACCGGTGATTGAGGGACAGCAGTGCCGATGAAACACAAATAGATGATGATGTAGCTGACCGCACTTGGGAGCCTGGTGAGGCAATCGGGCTTCGTCATCCAAGACGCAAAGAAGGCGTCAGCTTGCGCGAGGCAGCGGCGGAGCCAGCAATGGGTAGTGTGACGTGAGTCCGCAGGGTACAAGCAGTGTGAGGTCGGGAGCCCAGCCGGCCACGGGGGTAAAAAACCCTCTTCGCAGGTCCAAGAAAGTAGCGGCACAATGGCTCAGCGAGGCAGCAAGCGGCAGTAATTCACTCAGTGCGGAGCGTTGCGGTAAAATCCGATACTCACGGTGTGGCAGTTCTTTGCTAAACACCGAGATCAAAATATGGACATATGTAAATCTGTGGGCAGAAAGTGAAGCAATGGCGGGAGCTAACGTTGGCACCACGGTGCCCTTTGTCAACACAAGCCAGCTCACCATCCGGTGGCCTGGAAAACGTGGCTCAGATGTGGTGGGTCCAACCTTCCGCCGAAGCAACAGCAGCAGCAGTGGCCCAGTGGCACCATGCCATTGCGCCAGTCAAGGCTCCACCACCTCTGCAAAGGAGCTGTTTTCTCTTTACATTATCCCCAGTCCAGTTGCTCCTGCTCCTCGCTACTCATGGCGCCAGCAGACGTTCAGTGAGGCGATTGCAAAGAGACAACAGTAATGCGTCCACCATCCTAAGGTGCCTCAGCTGACCGAGCTCCTGTCCCAGTTTTGTTTGTAACTGCCAGACCCTCCCCTTCCAAATGGTGGCTCTGCACCGTTCAGAGATCTAAGGCTTGTGCCGAGCCGAGATGGAGAGTTCCTCCCCAAGCCGTAATTTCTTTAGCAAAAATCAGTTACCAGCACTTCATAAATAGTAGAACAGAAGGTGGGCCAGTCCGTGAGCTTATCGGTTTTGTTTCCAAGGTGCACGGCAGCCGCGTACATCTGGAGCTGTAACTTACTGTGCAGGCCAATATGTCCTTTACGCGCATTGGTGAATGTTGCTTTCCGCCCAGCACACCAACAATTGGACAGGAGACGCCGCTTTCTCTCCACGTTGTCAAACTGCGGCTTCCTGCGCCAATGTCCCCGCCTCATCCCTCCTCCACCACCACCATCTCAGCCCTCCACAAGTACTGCTCCATCATACCACATGTGTAGTGGCACAGCGGATGTCACGAATTCTACACCTGGCTTGCCTCGGCGAACAAAGTCCCACAGGGAATGAACTGCTCCCGTTCATGCAGCAAGAAATCGAATGTGAGGCTTTTCCTCCCGCGCCAACTGTAAAACGGGAGCCAATGTGACGGACAAATGGGAGAACTGTTGTCTCTGCTGCAACCGAAGGAGGAAGGTCCATGCGCCTGCATGGCGCAAGTGTTCAATCTGGTTTGTGAACAGGTTCCGAAGGTCCTTCCACCGATCTTCAGAAATATCGCTGAAAATGGCCAGGAAACTGTGCCATGTACTTCATCCATATCCTACAAAGCCAGGAAACACCTCCTCGAGTTGCCGCGCAAGAACGAGCCTCCCCCAACACAACTCTGAAATGCGATGTTTCCACCCTGTTGGAATACCAGCCTGCAACATTTTGGCCGACTGTATGAACAGATAAAGGACCATTAACGATTTTATGATAGAACCGAACGGCGGACAGGAGAACTCCCCTGTGTAACTTTGATGTCAGCCAGTGGCAGCTCAATGCGTGGACACCTTCCGTTTGTTGAGGCATTTGAGGAGTCCACGTATTTAGTC